>BMAV01018873.1:0-66974 GCA_019973955.1 Trichonephila inaurata madagascariensis
AATTTCCTTTTTCCGCGGAGAGAGATATATATTGCTGTTTTTTTTTTCTGGGGAGGGATATAAATCAGATTCAGTTTTATACCAACTGTGATTTTCTACTTAAATCATTTTTCTCTTTAACGAGTTAATCCCCTTTTCATCATTTAGTTTAAAAAAAATATTAAAAATTTCCCCTTCCCTACCACATGTGATTTCCCCCCTCTATATGGCTTTATCATTAATGCCATTAATAATTTTTTTCCAAAAGAAGTGAAAAAAAAAATGTTTTTAATCAAATTACTTGCATGTAAACCAGGACCGCTTTTCCGCTTAGGCACATTAGGCAAATGCCTAAGCGCAAAAAAGTGGACGACGGAAAAGGGGGAGGGGAATTAAAATTACTGCGAACGCACCAAAAAACATTTCTGCCCTTAAGAGAGTAAAGATTGAAATATCTACTATGATGAAATTTAATGTTGCTATGCACTCAAAGTGATATTACCTTTGAAATTGATTACAATGACATTACTAATTATTTTGCAGTGATTAAAGCTCGAAGAAAACCTTTGTTGTACAAATTTAATGACAATGTCTCAACAAAGAATAAGGATGTCTAAATGTAAAACAGTGTAAAGCGATAAGCATTGAAAAAGGTGATAATTAACAAGTTGAAAACAGTTCATACAATAATGTATACTCTATTTTGTAATTGCAAATGATTTCATTAATTTACTGTTCTTATATTTACAATAGGGTGGGTGTGTGATCCCTGTGGCGTAGCGTAGAGGGAGCCATGGCCCCGGGTGGCAAGCCCCACGATATTTAAATTCAAAAAATATTTCAAACTCTAAATCGCGCCCGCGTGACGAAACTGACGGAAACGAGTGAAAGCTTTAATACACGCACAGATGCAGGAAGTTTATTAGTTGCTATACAATCGCAATCGTTTTTAGGTTTCTGGCAAGCGATACGTTGTGAAGTCAATGGTGTTCAAAATTATTTGGAAACAGAGGGACTAAATATCCATCAATGTGCTCAAAATATACGTGCTTTACAGACCGTATTAGAAGCAAAACGAAATTCGTGGATGACGCTTTAAAATATATGCTAAAAGTTTATGTGAAGAGCTTGAAATTTCTTTTGAACTCCCAAGACGAATCAGGAGGAAGTATATATTTGGCGACGATAGTAAAGATGCTCAGTTATCGTACGAAGATGACTTGAGGCGAACAATGTTTTCTTCAACAGAGTAACTGCTGAAATTCGAGAAAGATTCCAACAGTTGCAGAATCTAGCGCAAGAATATGATGCTTTTAGGCCAGTAAATTGAGCATGGACGAAACAGATCAAGCTCCTCAAGACATTAATAAAGAATTCCAACTTGAGTGAGTACGTCTACAGGCTTTCGCTGCTGCAACAGACCCAGGCTGTAAAAAAGAACTCATTAGGTCCGGCTCTCTGGATTTATTAAAATATATTATTGAGTTCAAACTTGAAGATGGCTTACAAACATTGTCATAATGTTGAGATTTTTTTACCATCTGCCATCCGTAATGCCAGTTGCGAGAGAAGCTTCTCTAAGCTAAAATTAATCAAAAATTATCTCGGATCGACTATGTTCCCGTTAGGCTAACCAATTTAGCTATTCTGGCAATTGAACATGACATACATATAGATATTGACAATTGTATAAAAGATTTTGCTATAAAAAGAACGCGAAAAGTATATTTTTAATTAATAAAAAAATTTTAAACTGCTTTTTTTTTTAACTTTTACTAATTTTCTTGACTAATAATTAAAATAGAGGGGCGGCAAATTTCCGATTGGCTACAGGCGGCGAAAGCCCATGCTACGCCACTGAGTGGTTCGTGATTTCGTAAGGTAAGAAATGAACTTGAGTGACCAAACCATGCAATTATCCTTGCCTTATGATTGCCAGTCCAGGACATGGCGGTTCCATAGATGGTGGATCACAGAAGCTCTCCAAACAGTGAAAACAAAGAAAGGGAAATTGGGGAGGGGGGAGGCGTAACAATTTGAAGTGCCTAGAACGCAGGGGAGAATAACAACGGCCTTGATGTGAACTATTACTTTTTAGAATTTTTAGTATGGTCATACAGAAGTCATAATTATCTGTTAACTACGCTTACTATAGGATATAATTAGTTATTAGTTTATATGACTTAAAGAATACTTTATATCGGGGGTTGGCAATCTTGTAGCTGTGGTGCCCCAAACCAATCAACCAATACGATTCAAGGTGCCACGCAGTAGGAAGCATTTGAAATAATTCGATTCCCGTGGCAATGCTTGTAAAGCTGGGGAATAGAGGTCAAGAATGCAGGTTTAGAGTTTTATTATACATTAATTATGTATCAGAGGCCCAGTAACCGAGTGATAGCGTATCGCACTTCCACACCACAGGTCCCGGGCTCTATCCTCGAGCTGGGCAGGGTCGACTTGGCCTTTTATCCCTTCAATGGGTCGATAAATGAGTACCAAGCTTTCTTGGAGACTGAACACTGAGGTTTCACTTCAGACTGACCACCTGATCGGAACATCTGCGCAGGCGGCACCTCAGCGCCCAACGGTCAAGTTTACTGAGATGGGCATAGTAGGCCTTGGCCCTCATGGGCTGTTGCGCCACTTTTAGTTTAGTAATTATGTATCATTTTAAGATATTTATTATTATAAAAATAAATAACATAAAATATAACTATTCATCCAATATAAATAACAAATTAAAATTGTACATATATTATGTGTGTACCTTTTAAACATCTTTATTAAAATAAGATAGTAACATAAAATTTAATTATTTCTACATAATAGAGTTACCGTAAAATCCGGCGTATAACACGCACCATCGTATAACGCACACCTATACTTTTAAGCTGCAATTTTGTGAACTCTTAAGTATATTCGCTGTATAACGCGCATCCCCTTTTTTACGAAGAAACCTGAAATGTACGTATGCAATTCTCTTATGTTTTAAAGTCATTTATTCGAGGTATAATCCGACGCTTTGGAAAGATAGCATACTTCTAGAACTACAGCTCTTTAAGTTCATAAAATATGTCATTTCTTTTAAATAAACAATTTTTTGATACATGTAGAAGTCTAATTTTTTTTATGCTCATCTCTTTTTTTTTTAAATTTTTGAAGCTATCATTTTTATACCCGGCGTATAACGTGCACCCATAAATTTCTATCGTAGTTTTAGTGTTGAAGGTACGCGTTATACGGCGGATTTTTACGGTAAATAAAAAATTAATATTTTAATGCGAACCTTGTGTGTACACCGCTCTACTTATATCACAATATCAGGAGTATAATTCATAACTTTCAAATTTGACGCTATTCGGAATGTTCTGTTGCGGACTTAAAATATTTTTCATATGAGAAAATATTTGTTCAGATTGATATGTAGAACCAAATTTGGAAAGCAATTCTCTCCAGCAATAGCATTTTACAATTTAAAATAGATGTCGATTTATCATTAGAGTTATCAACCAGATATTTTCGAAATTCCGCAAATTCTGCGTTTCATAATTCTGAAGATGTTAGTTTAAAAAGCTTCATTTCCAAGATTATCAGCTTCCATCCTCTAAAAAATGTCGAATTTGTATAGTATAAAGTGCCATTGTGAGAGAATTATACCGCGTGCCACAGATTGCCGACATCTAGTTTATATTATAAATCGCACGATTTTTAGCCTAATGGCTTACTGGTGTATACAGTTGTTTTTTAGAAGTTTTTAAATCGCATTGCAGACAGAATACGAATAATAAGCTCTAATTCGTTATCCTGTTGGAAGTATTATCGAACACAAATTCTTTGAACTTCTCTTGCTCTTCGCTTTGAAATTCGATTAAAAGCATTTAAATAATTCATTATGCATTCAAAGGTAATTCACTATTCAACTTCATTGCAAAAACTCGTTCAATGGTATGTCATTGCCATACGTCAGGGGTGGCGAACCTTTTTGGATCAACGTGCCATTTTTTTCTTTGAGAAATGTTTAAGGAGGTACAGACGTGCCGTTAAATAATTTTGACTTATGATTATTGAGAAAATAATAAAACTAAATACTAACAGCTTAAAATTCTTTAATTACAACGAAAAAATACATTTTGTACGGTATAGTAGTAAATTTTTTATTTATACGTGTAACTGAAATTAAAGTAACACTATTGTGAATTCTGTTGTGATAGATTAGATGACAAATAACTTGTATTAGGATAGTAAGATGTTACTTTTACCAGAATGCAAGCTGAATTAGAGCCATCTTCCAAGCGGTTTCTAAGTGAGTCTTTCTGACAAAATAATGACTCGTTCATCTGTGAAAATAATGACTCGTATGCATAGGTAGATAAAAATATGGTTAAAATAACATGAGCCAGTTTTTTCAAACATCTAAATGTATCTGGAATCAAATTTCATGTTTCCAAAATTTCATTACTAGCATTTTTACTTATATTGTGCTTGTTAATCTTTCTGTTTTAATCAATTCCAGCTTTCTCCTTTTTCAACAAATTTTTGAATCCATATTGAACTAGATTGGAACTCAATTAGAGTTGCACTTCAATTTTTTCAGTTTACAACCAAGAATTGGTTAACTTGGTTAAACTTGAGCAGTTTTCAGCGATAATTCTTTGAACTGAGAAAATCTCGCTGAAAACTGCAACCGATCACTCATGTTTTTCGCAATACTTCCTATTGAACTTAGTTATTTTGAATTAAAATGCAAACCGTTTTGATAGGTGGCGTGCCTAAAATACTGTGACTCGTGCCATCAATGGCACGCGTGCCACTGGTTCGCCATCCCTGCCATACGTTTTAAAAAATAAATAATGTATACTTTTTCTCAAGCTCCTTGCCACAAATTTTTTCTAAGCCAACATGTGAAACAGCCTTATATATTCAAATGCCGATTTTTGTTTAATTGAAAAAATTTTTTACCCCTTTTTTTTTTAAGGTATCCGACTAGAAAAAAGTGAAAAAAGGCGCATAAATACAATTTTCATGAATTTAGTTAGATTAAAAATTAAAAGTTTTTTGGTTTTTTAAAAAAGTATTTTACAATAGGGGAAAAAAATTCTTGAAAAACCCTTTTTTAAAAATTTTTTTTTTAAAAGCTTTTTTAAAAATTTTTCCCCCAAAAAAAAACCAGCTTTTAAAAAAAGCCAATTGTTTTTGAAAAATTCCCATTTTTTTTTAGAGTTACAACCATTTAAAAAAATTTATGGCGTTTTTTCTTAAATTTTATTTTTTTATCTAAAAAAGGAAAAAAAAATTTAAATATTTCAAAAATTTAATTTTAAATAACTTTAAAAAATATTATTATAATAAAAGTTTTTTAAAAAGGAAATTTTTTAAAAAAATTATTCTATTTTCATTTTTTTAAAAATTTTTTGACAATAATTTTTTTTGAAAACTATTCTTAAAACAATTTTATATAAATTTTAAAAAGGGGCCTAAATATCAAAAATATTATCCATTTATACCTTTTAAACACGGTTCCAACTTTGGGGATCCCTTAAACAAAGTTAATTTGCGATCCTATAATTGTAGCGTATTTTAACGAGAAATCCAGGTCAAAATTTTCGGGTGAATGTTTTTAAACTTTTTTTTCTTATTTAAAAAAAAAGACCTTATATAATATAATAAAATAAAAAAAAAGAAAATAGTGAATCCCTTTTTTTATGTTGATCTTATTTTTAGGTGTTTTCGGGAAAATCGCGGCCCAAACCCAAGTGGTTTTTAACGGACTCTGAGTTCAGCCTATACCGTTAAAACCCTTGTGTGGGGCGGGCCGTAAATCTGTCGAAGCTCAAACGTCCTCCGTTGGTGGGGAGGAAGGGGCCAGCTCAGGTGTCGCCCTGACCAGGGTTTAAAAAATTACGAGGTCGTTTAAAAAAGCCCCTCGAAAACAAATAGTGCGCGTTTAATATTCACTCACTTATTCGAGAAAATCTAATTTTTCTTTTTTGTCAGGCATTATAATTATGTTTCTTGAATGTTGCTCTTTTCAAAATTCAGTTTTTGCGTTTTTTGACAATTGCGGTGCAATTACATTCATAGATGTGATTTAACTGAAATTTACTTTCGACTATTAATTTCTGAATGTCTTTAATATACGTTTAGCGTTAAAAGTTATAATTTATGTATTCAATTATTATTACTTTAACAATAGCAGTGAAAGGAATGAATGACTAAAAATCGGCCTGATCCTAATATTTTTCATTACTTGAATACCGAACTGTATTCAGTTTTTTTTCCATCCAAATATATGGAAATATTATTCGTTTGGCAGAATTCACGCGTTATTTCATATTCATAGCTGAGACATTTTTCTGAAGGAAAAATTAAAACTTTCAGCAAAAATTGCTTTTTAAATGTCGAGAAAAAATTTATTTACTTAAAGAAATTATTTCTATATTTGAAAAGCTCGTAGACATATGACCTGAAAAAGAAATTTTTTTTAAAAATTATTTTTATGAATAATTAAGAAAAACTAAATTGATCAACTGATCTCACAATTCTGGTTATCTATTACTCGTGATTAATTTTTTCCTCTACATTTTCTAATTAAATTTGATGAAAATCTAATAATAATTAATGGAAAAAATTGTTTCCCATTTAATATATATATATATATATATATAATATATATATATATATTTTTTATTATATATTATATATAAAATAGTTAAAAGTTATAAATAAATTTAGATTTTTTTTTCTTATTCTTTTTATTATTTAATAATTCAATTAAACAAAAAAATAAAAAATGTTTAAAAATCAAAATTAAAAGTTTGGGTTAAACAAAATTGAAAAATATTTTTGATTTTATTAATTTAAATTTCTGAAAAATTGACTAATGTTTTAAAATTCAAAAATTGGAGTCGAAAAAAAAATTTAAAAATATTTTTTATTAATTGTATTTGTGTAAAATTAAATTTTTTACTTTAAAAAATTGGTGGAGCTTAGGGGGGGCTAAAAAAATTAAAGTATTTTTTAAATTTTAAAAATTAAACTCAAAAATTATTTATCAAAATTTTTTTCGTTTTTTAAAAATTTTTTTAAAAGTTTTTAAAAACATTTTTCCCAAAAAGTTTTTTTTGAAAAAAATGAAAATTTTTTCAAATAAAAACAATTTTTTTTTGATTTTAAATTAAATTCGCAAGTTTTAAAAGTTCCCTATGTTCCTTTTCGAAAAATTACTATTTGAAAAATTTTTTACAAAAAAATAACAATTTTTTGATTTTAAAAAGGCAAAAACGATTAAAAGTAATCCAACTTAAAAAGTTTTTTTTGTTCCATTTCAAAATATAAAATTTTTAATAAGAAAAATTTTCAAAAGCAAACCAAGAAAATTTTAGATTTTTTTCAACATGTTTAAACCACAACGGAAAATCACCCCAAAGGTCACGAAACTTCCAATCAAAAGTTAATTTTTGTTCCTTTCAAATCCTACAAATTTGCATTCGGATCTAAGGCCTTTTTTTTCAAAAGCATGCCGAAAGTCATTGGGGCCCTCCCAAATTTGAATTTTTTTTTAACATGACAGTAAAAGAACAACAACAAAGAAAACGGAAAGAAATACACCGCCAAAAGGGTTTGCACATGAAAAAACAAATGTCGGCAGAGTAGGCCACGCGGGCTCGCTGCCAGGTCCTTGTAACTATTATCGCGAATTACGCTTTCCCACCTGCTTCGGATAATCAAGAGTGCCTTTCGCAATCGCCAGACGATCTGAAGGTCTCGTTTCATTAGTTCACTGCTCCCCTTCGATTCACGGTCAAAAAACAGTGGAAGCTCCTCCTTGAGGATGCCTCATTTTGAACCTGCCTTTGTTCTTCAAATCATGCACACCATGCATATTAAATGAGTTTCTTTGTTGTATTTGTATCATGGAGGGCAGTGTCACAAAAAGTATCTAAAAAACAAGTAATATAAAAAAAAATTTTTAAGTCAATTCTTACTTGGGTGAACAAAGAAAAATTCTATTTTATAGTTACTTTTTATTAAATAGTTACATTAATAAAAACTATGTATATACATATGACAGAATCACAACATTAAGTGACAAAATAAAAAGCGATTTTCCATTTTCCTTTCTATATAGGGTGTTTGGACTATTTTTTTTTTTTTGTTACTGTTTATTCATTAATTAAATTTTATTACTAATAAAATAGTATAGCAAAAAAGAAATCCGTTTCAAAATTAGGTCATCCCAGGTGGGATTCAAACCCACGACTTTGGATTACGATGCGCTACAAGGACACAATGAACGACTTTCTTTTCTATATATGCTGTTGGACTATTATTTTTGTTTGTACTATTTATTCATTTTTTAATTTAATTTTAATTAATATTTGAAAAAATATGAACATCAAGTGTCATCCACTACAAGTTTAAAAAAATGTATTTGAATTTGAATGGATGAATAGAAAGTATTTTATTAACGATTGAAAATTTGAACAAGATATATATATAGGGAGAGAGAGAGTAAACTAATAGTAGGAATTGAATAATTTGGTAATTGCAGAATTAACATGTTATTGCTGTTAAATTCTCGAACGTAATATTAACATTAAACGTTGAAATACATAAATTTGATTTTTATAACAATTTTCTTAAATACAGTAGAACCAGATTATATTTCAGACTAATTGGGATTCTGAGGTATCCGAATTAAGCAAAATAAGCTCTAAAATCCACTGAAGTACATAGCTAAAAACTCCGCACTGTAGAAAAAACATGCACTTTGAAATAAGAGAGACCATACACAAGTATTTTTTACTTCGCACTATAAAGCAACACATGAAAGTTATCGACGACGGACCTCATAATTTTGAGCTTCGGTCAAGTGACGAGGACGTCACCTGAGCGAGTTATCCGAAGATACTAACGATAATCATAAGTGTGATCAAGAGGATAGAAATTTTGATGTGGCATTCTAAGCTAAGGGGCTAAATTCATGACGGTCACGTGATAAATGCAATCCCATGTTCTACGTTAAATTCAAAACAAACTGACATTAGAATTCTACTTGTTGCTCAACTTGTAAAATTTAGGTACAATTTCAAATAAGTAAATACTGGATAAAAATATTCAAAGTTGTGTTTCTTATAGGACTACAGCCTGGAACGATTTAAAAGGGCATAAATGGATAATTTCATGATTATTTAGTGTCACTTAGATTAGAATACATGTATGTGTCGTTTTAAGGATATTATATGACAAAAAGAATTATTTAAATGTTAATATTTTGGCAAAATTTACTTAGAATACCTTTTTTCTGAATGTTCTTCTTTGTGTTTATTAAATTAATATTTTGCCTGTATATAGCTGCCAGACCTCTGTACAAAGGCTCAACTATGAGTTTTGAAAATTCACATTATTTTCAGAGTTACAACCATTTGAAATAATTATCAGCGTATTTTCTTAAAAATTCTCCTTCTGTTTTCGTAAAACACGGATAAACCGGACTTCAAGTTATGCGTTTCAAAAATTTAGTTGAGCCTCTGTACAGAGATCTGAGCTATAGACAGGCAAAATATTAATACAACAGAAGCATTTTTTTTACAAAAGGAGAACATTTTGGAAAAAGGTTATTCTAAGTTAATTTTTTGTCAAAATACTGCACTTAAATAATTTTTTTTGTCATAATGTCCTTATAAAACAATTTTATATACATTATCTAAACTAAGTTATGCTAAATATCATAAATATTATCCATTTAAACGCTTTTGCAAAATCACGGTTCCGAACGTAGTCGGATACCTTAAAAAGTTTTTTAAATTAAAAAAAAAAATTCTTGTTTTACTGTTACTTGTCGAGTGCATTTCGTTTGCCTATATACATTGTTGAAAAATATGTACTTTTAAAAAGAAAGTTTCCATCGAAACGTCACACGAATTTAGCTCATTGACTTACCTGTTAAACATATGTATTTTGAATTAAAAAATTTTTTATCAATGTCAGTAAGAAATTTTTTTCCCTTCTAACACATTAATTAAATTGTGTATCTGATGTACATTTTATTATTTCTCATTCTTATTGTTTATTGTGCATAAAAAATAAATAGAAAGGAAAGAAGATAAAAAACTTATAATGACTTAAAGTTATGTAAAGGGTCTCACATACACAAACGCACAAAGCAATTATATTTTATTTAGAAATTTATATTCCTACCTCTATGCGGAAAAGATTTTCTATGGTACATAAAGATCAAACTATAATGAAAAACTGATTTTTGTGTTCAGTATTGCCACAGGGGGAACAACGTTTCAGTATTCGAGCTTTTTCATAGTAAAAAGTTGAAGTAAATTTTGTTAAAATGAAGCAGCCATTTTAGTACTTTTCAACATTTAATGCAATGAGAAGACTAGGAATGTCTTTGGACTTCTTGAAGCCCTGAGCCGGTACTCAAAATTAGGCCCTGGGTCCCTTACACAAATGTAGGCCCTAACTATGACCCTTAAAAGTAAATAGTACATATATCATACGTTTTCAAATACTCGTTCGAACAATAACCTGAAACAAATAAATATGCATGACTTATACAGCACTAACCGGCTCGACCGACTGCAGCCTTTTGACTGAATGAGTAGTGATGGTGAGTGGTGGTATACCAAGGCCTGTACGTGGACAACGGTAATCAGAAATAGCCAGTTTACAAATCGTCCGAAATTCACAGTTTTTCGCAAGATACAACAGGAAATAACATTTGACCATTGAATTAATGTCGTATTAAAGCTAAGTCTAGAACGAGATGAGGTCCTCATTGTGGCCAAGGCCCTGGGCTTGGGACATGCCTTAAGACGTCTCTGTAGAGGACATCTACTAAATAGAAGAAAAAACATCATGTACATCATTTATATAACTGCTTCTTTAGTATTAAATTTTAAGAAAAACCTGAAGTCGAAATGAGTGCACAATAAAGCGGAAGACGAAAACAGCTTGAATCGGACTGATTCGACAGTGCTGAGAAATGAAATGTTGCAATGTTATTCTGTGGTGGTGGTGGTGGGATTAATTCCCATCTGGTCTAGTGAAACTAGACCAGATCCAAGAGCTAATAAGTTTGCACAAAATCTAAGAACAACAAGGGAAATGCCGTCTGATAAGATCTGGAACCCTTGAATATGATATGGCGAATCCAGGGTGTCTTTCCAAAGTACCATGGGTGTACAGGAGGGACAACCCAGGTTCTGCATATTAATTCTTTTGACCTGGAGTAAATCTCGGCCGGCGAAAGGACCATGTGGTCTTCTGGATCCTCAGGATCGCTGGCAGCCGCCTTCGCAAGGTCATCCACTACTTCCTTCCCGGGCAGGCCTACATGAGAAGGGACCCACTGTAGATGGATAGGGTGCCGATCTGAAAGTTTTAAAGAGGTGTGGAGTACTCCTGCTGGTGCTATCACCGATAAATGGCCAATTCGATAAAAGTTAGATGAAGGATGCCGTCTATCAGGATCCGAATTTCAGAAAAAGCTTGGTCTAGTTAATTAATGAAAGACCACATATGATAGCTTTTAGCTCCGTTCTGAAGATAGAAGCGTGGTCACCATTCCATCTCTGAATTTTGATGATGCAGTCAGGTTGTTCAATTAAAACTCCACTGCCAGTAGTGTTTGTCTCTCCCTTATTGCCATCAGTATAGATCTTGACTGCATCCAGTGGAATCCCATAAATCACCTCCAGAGCCAATTGCTTAAGATGTTTGGGGTGATCAGACTTTTTATTGACATTGGGCATTAAATTAGAAAGGAACGGGACTTCCTTAAGTCCGAATACAGGGTTGATAAAGGAAGTCAGGCAGTGGTGCTCCATATTAAAACTCAAGTATTGTGCAATTGCCTGGGAGACGGCACTATTACGTTACTCTGTACTACTCAATACTCGGAACTCACCAATCAGTAATCATTACTTCTGATTATTTATATTGTAGAAAAATAATTATTTTAAGCCTAAAATCATCTAACCAAAATTAAGTCCTCTTTAATTTCTTTTTCGAAAATTCAACCCCTTTGTGGCAATATTAAATTTCGAAAAATTAATTTTTTAAATTATTTTTTTCTTCTATTCTCCACATTATATAACATCTTTTCTGCTTGAGTAGGTTCCGATTGATTATTTTTTCCATATACCGTAAAATGCGGCATGAAAATGAAAGCTTTAAAAATAAAAAAAAGAGATAAGTATAAAAAAAAATTAGCTTCTTTATATATCGGAGTACTGTTTGTTTAAAAGAAATGACATTCTTTATGAACTTAAAGGATTTTAGTTCTAGAAGTATACTATTTTGTCTAAAGCCATGGGATAATACCACAAATAAATTATTTCAAAAAATAAGAACATTGCATGCGTGCATTTTACGTTTCTTCGTAAAACAGGGGTACGTGTTATACGTCGAATATACCTAAAAATTAAAAAATACGACTTGAAAGTATAGGGTGTGCGCCTATGTATACCGGTGCGCGTTATACGCCAGTTTTTACGGTAACTGCGGTTCGCCGAACAGGGTCTAACAGAAAAAGATAGAATCGATAAAAAAGTATAAGATTTCACAAAAAGTAAAACTGAAAAAAAGAGCAAAACATAAATATATTTCACAGTATATTTCACATTATAAAGAAATTTATGTATCAAATTTTACTTTTCACTGTTGTAACAAAATATTCAATCAAAAACATTGCTTTGTGTTTTTGCTATCAACAATATATGTTTCCTGATATTTTAAGGTACAAATTTTCAGTTGCTTAATTATGCAGCAGGTAAATGACGGTTATTAAAATCGTTTTCACCCATGGTGAGATAGTGAAAAAAGTTGTTAGAGAATGTATTCCCTCGTCAATTCCTTTAAGTAAAGATTTTGAAGCTATATCAGGCTTAAGATACCATATATTCTTAATTCAAATTTTATGGTGGAGTCGGGAATGAAACCCGTGATATTCATGAATAAGTATCTGAAGTTTACTGAATTGATTTAAATTTGACTTGCTTTTTTCAGATTCAAGATATTTTTGTTCCAAATGCACTGAACACATTATAGAAAAATTCTGCCTCAAAGGGAAAGTCACGATATGTGGAAGGGTAATGAGTTGGTTTGTCTGGCTTCCGATGATGCGTGCAAACCGAGTCAAGGCATACATACCGTTCGGGGACGACCCGGATTCCTATATAGTACATCTACTTCCCCTCTGGTACGAGAGGAATCATCATCCGTGGCAGTCTCACGTCAGCCCCATTTAGAATGATTAGTAAGCTCTCTTCTTTTGGCGACACTTTTTTGGCGAGGGTTCCGAGAGCGAAATTAAAGAGTTTTAGATTAATTTATAAATACGAAATTAACAAATCAGTTAATTGAAAGGATTGGAAGTAGAGGAACAAAAGAATACAAATAAATGAAAAGAAATAGACCCAATAAGGGCAAGAAAAACTACATATTTTTTAAAGGAGAGAGAAGTAAGGGAGCTTTAATTTATAACTGAAGATAGAGGACATGAAATTTTTTTTTTTCTGTTTGAATTGAGATGTGAAGCGAGGATATATTTGAATTTATTTTAAGTAAGAAACTAGTTACATGGAAAGAGTTAATTGTGTGTTCTTAAATAGGAAGGTTTAGTTAACATATTTTAAGTATGGAATTGTCATTTTATTAAAATATGAATCCACTTAATTTTTTTTTACATGGTATATTCTCAAAAAAATGTGTACAAAACGTGCAAAAAAAAAACAAAAAAAAAAATCGATTTGAATGGTAATAAGGAATAAGTTCCACATTACCCGAAAACATGTTAAATGAAATAAAGAATCATACTTAATTTTAAAAAACCGTGAAATTTACATTAATATTTTTAACATTTATATATTCAAAAGATTATAACAGTTACACATATTTAATATTACATAATAACACATTTAACATAACGTGTTTATATATTTTAAAAAAATATGGTATACATACAAATTTCTCAAAAGAGAATAAAAAGTTTAAATTTAAAAAGTTTTTGAAATAACGTAAATTATTCGTCGTTATTTATTATAGTAAGTACGTTTGCTTTGGGCGAAATGAATCGAGATCCTCGCTTAAAAGATTTTCCACATCCGTTGCGCTTAAATCCGATAAGATTTTCGACCGGTAATGGCATTTTGAGAAGATACCCTGCTTCCTGAAATATTCTGCGTTGGCATTTTTATCAGAAAACTATTTATTTATTTATTTTTCTCTTTTAGTTTTAAAAATTCTTTATTTTTTTCTTAGCCGAACATATTTTCACATCTCTTTGGGAGCGTAGAACGCATTCTACGCATGGGAATGCAAATTTAATGCTGCATTTACATCGAGTTCGGATTTTGTAATACGCCTAAAGCAAAATTATATTTATAATAAATCGCAGGCACCTTCTATGGAACTTAAATTACTTTGATGGAACACATTGAAAAAGAAAACTTGATAAACTCGGCAGTATTTTCTGTTTTTCTCATTTTCAATCTCCAAAAAACTTTCCACACAAACTCGCCAACACAATATATTCGCTAAACTATTTTTAACATGTTGCCACAATCTGAATACAAAAAATAACTTTCAATAATAAATATCCTAATAAGTTCGACATTTCCTGTTTAATATTATTTAATATTTGCTTTGCGTTTGTTCATTCGCTTTGAATCTGGCAACAGAATTTTAGTTAAATAATTTTTTGGAATATTCTAAATGTAGTTATGTTTTACGCTAAGAAAAGAACTGTATAATATTTTATCTTTACGTAGTGTGTGCTCAAATAATTAGTTATTTCATCTAAATAGCTTCATTAATTCATAATTGTAAATAACCTCACTTATCCTGCGCGGGTCGAAGAAAAATAAAAGAATATTGAAATCGAAGAATAATAGAGTTTCTCGAGTCACAACAAGTATCGATATAAATCGAAATATTACAGGTAAATATTATATGAGTCTAAACATCAAAAGCAATTAAAAAGTAGAATATTAATAATAAAAATAGAAATAGTAGCGTTTAAAAATATTTAAAATATTATGTTTGCTGAAGTAAAGTTGAAAGTTAATAATGAGCTGTAACTGAACCGCTACATGCACGTTATTGCCTAGTACTTTCCCTGTCGTACGTACTGATTTATACTTGCAGTTTTCAAACATGTTTAAAATAAATTACTTTAAACTATTTTGCTGTTAAAAAAAAGCTAATAGCCTCTGCTGTTCATCATCCTCCTCAAAATTTGCCATAAACAAAAATGTTTAAAAATGATTTTCTAGGCTTGCATCAAGTTTAAGATCCTCAAAAATTAAACTATCAGTTAAATTATGAACTTCGTGCTATTTGGAAGAAAAAAGTAAATTTTCTCGGACCGTTATATTTAAAAAACGCGTAAAAATGACAGCGGAAAAAAAAATTCACCAGGAAAAATGTTTTTATTTGTTATCCCTCTTTGATAAGGATAAATCCCATTAGAAAAAAGTTGGGATTTGGAGATAAGATTAAAGAAATGTTTATATAGCAATTGAGCTAACAGGTATTAAAAAAAAATAGAAAATCTTCGAAATATATTTCAAAGATAGCAAAGTTCATTAAATATTTTAGAAAAGATAAAGTGGCAATATTTTCAACAATACCAGTTGTATTTTTAGAAAACTATAGATAATGATGATACTATATTTAAAATGCCTTAAATAAAATAGGGTACAAGATAGAAAAATAGAAATGTATCTATTCGGTAAATGAATTTTTTTATACAACCTGGAGATGCATGACTTGTGTAGGTGATAGTGATAGATTGTATCGATGAATTGTAACGGGTACTCTACTTGGGTTCTTGGGGAAATTATTCATTAATTGTTATTTTAGTTTAAAAATTACTTTCCGTAGAAATGACTTGATTTTATGCAAATGTAACTACTATTTAAGTGCCTATCGTTGAGTATGTGAGGTTAATGGTTAATAGTTGATTATTAATTGTGAAATCTAAGAATAATAGAAAGTTAACTGAGACTGGTAGGTTTCTCGTCCTGAAATTAATATTCGTCGTTGAATCCACCAAGAGTTGTGGAAGTAAATAACATTAGAGCTGACCGAGCTATCAGAATTTGAGAAGGATCATCATAAGGAGCTCCGACAGAAGCTAAATGATTTTCAATATTCTTATGTATCAGATTAAGTTTTAGGATGTTAGATTACTCCCAGAGTTAAGCTATAAAGTTGCATAACATTCATAATGATAGAATAAAAGTAGCTATTTTTAAGATCATGTCTGCTCCTTCCTCGAGCCCGCGACCTTCGGGGGGTGACAAAAATGATGGTGGTAGTATTCAGAAAGTAAATTAAAAAATAATTATAATATTGCTCGATAATGATACATTGTGAGTAAGAAGTCGATTTACAAGGTATTTTAAAATTTTTACCCCTTAAGTAAAAACTGAAGAATTATTCATGATATCATTATTTTAAAGTACGAAATATTTCACGCAAATAAATCAGTTTGTAATAATAAACACGCCGTCTCTTTTATTGGTGTTTCGGGGGCGGTTAGAAGAAAGATCAGCCATAATCAGAACAATTATAATTTATGATTCTTTCACTTAATTTTAACAACTCAGGGTAGGAAATGCACACTTCAATTAATTATAGGAGAAATTGCACAGTAGAAAGGATACTTAATATAACTGACAATAATTCGATTAACTTACTTTTAGAACGGTTTGGTTATCTACGGTCTAAATTACCGTAATTCCGTTCTCAGCTATTCGACCTCTGGTCGTTAATATTCAATTCCCACTTATTGACTAAATCATCAATTAGCAATCTTTAATTATTCAGCAACTATTCGTCGAGTAACTCTTGACTAGATCTCAACTATTTTCCGCTAACCACTAACTACTAACTTCACGTACCTTAAAGTTAATGCTTAAATATCACCCTTTATTTACATAAACCGTGTCTTCTTCGGGAGAAAGTTTTCAACAGAACAACATTTAAAAGAAATAGATTTCACCAAGAGGATTAGTAAAGGCCCGTGGATTGACCCGTTACAAGTTCTTAATAATTCAACAATTAACAACTCAATCAATTCAAATAATTAATTTTTAATGAGTTGATTCATACTTCAATTAAGTTCTTAGTTCTTAAAAAATATTAATCAAAATAGGAAAAATATCAATCAAAACAGTCAGAAGATCTAAAAATAGGTAGTCGATACACGAAATTCATTTTAAAAATAAAATTGTTTTTCAGTATTCGAACTAAAGAACAAGATTATAAATCGGTTGAATTCTGAGATTAATTTTAATTTTAAATTCCAAAAGATTTTTTTTTAAAAAAAGAATAACACGAGAGCGCGGGTTGAATCAGGCACAGATTTACGAGCTGAGAAACGCGAGCGTTCCTGAGGTCACGGAAATTTCGCCTAAAAATTCCAACTGAGTTACATAGAGAATCACATGTGGCAAAACTCGGCGGAGCTATTTTTATTCCAGTGAGGGGGAGGAGGTCGCGAAGAAAAGTGGGGCAACGAAATATCGCAGAAATTAAAGACGAATAACGAACAGAATATTAGTAACCCAGGAGGAATCTTGGCGCGAACAAAAGCCGAGAACACCTACACGGTGAGCAATGCTCGGCGGGAACGATGCTGTTAAAGAGGTTTGCCCAACAAAGTTTTACTCTCAATATAGATTGCTGCTAAGCCTTTCCCGAATAAAAGATGTTGCCAAACAACCGAGAATAAACTTCGAGGAATACATCGCGCCTCGAAACAAATTGTCTACTAATTGCAAAATGTTAGAACAATGAAACTGTTCGCATCGAGATAATTTGAATTTTAAACGATGCGGAAAAAATAGCATTATTTAATAGATAAAGTAGAGTCGAAAATGTGAAAAAGCCATTCCTTTGTCACGTGATTAAAAGAAAGGAAAGAAAACTTAGTGTTAAATCTTTTTTCTGTTGAAATATATTCGGACTTTCTTACAAAAGGAATGAATCATCTCTGCTAATTAAAATGATTCGAAACTTAGAATTTTAAATGCGAAGAAATGGCTACTTTATGCATAAGATGTGGTTATAAATTTTCCAGACATGCATCATTATGTGATGCTTGCTTTTATTTTTTCTTTTCAGCTTAAAAGTATAATTTTATGCTATTCTGTTTGCTCTACTCCGTCCAGGCTATGTTTATTTCCAGAAGTTGTTGATGTAAATATGTAAAGAATTGAAGGGAACTGTATTCTTTTAACTCTTAGTGCTTAATGGCGTGCTTTGAGGCAGTCGAGAATGTGATTTATACTTTGATTCTATTGTCACGAGTTCGAGTCCAGTACCACTGAAGACCCGCCGTGTAGGGGAACGATAGAAGATAAATCTGTCGAGAGTTCAAACGTCTTCCCCTTGGTGTGGTAGTTCGGAGAGGGGGTGGGTACCAACTCAGGTGTCGTCCTCGTCACTTGACCATGGTTCAAAATGATGAGGTCCGTCGCCAAAAGCCCTCGTGAAGCTGAACAGTGCGATGTTAATATTCTCTCACTCTGATTCTATTCACTTCAGATACTTATCATCAACAATCACAATAGTTTAATGCTGATTTAGCTTTTAATACTATGATTTTACACATAATAGCTCTCTTCTAGCTACATAAATAACGTAGTAAAATTTCCATAATAAGGTTTTAAAGTGTTTATATTTTATTGCTTGGAGCGAAAGCTTATTAATATATCTGAAGCGGAAAGTCTTACGGGACTTATCCAAATAAATAAAATAACTATGCACATGCTCTTTAATTCCTGTGGTTTATTTTTGTAAGTTTTGTGCTCGTATTCGAACTCTGGAACTACAGAATTTACACAATTCTAGATTCTTTAAAATGAGACTATTATACTTTTCTTATATTATGAGTCTTTTTTAATATTATACCATTTTATTATGACTAGGGACTTTTTTAAAAAATATGTAAGACTTTCTTGAAACGTGAGAATTTTTTTAGCTCTTATGCCATGAGACGTTTTTATATCATGGCACTATTTTTTTATTAACATATTCATATAGATCTACAAATTTGAATTCTGTATGTATATTATATAAATAAAGTTTTAAAAAATATTTCATTAAAATTATATATAGAGAAAAAGTAAAATAATTCTTAAAAACATGAAATTGTTTCTTTAATTCATACCAATTTACACATCTTTAAATGGAGTTCAGCAAGATATTAATCTCATTCATGCCTTTTTGTTGAAATTCCTTTATATCAGTAGTCATCCTCAAATTATTTATATTTTTAGAATGATAGTTATGACAATGGAAATATTTCTCTTTGAATTCAAAACCACACTATATTGAGACAAATGCGATTTCTTTTAAGAGGCTTTAAATCAAGTTTTGCGTATTTCTATACTACTTCTTTCATATTAAATAATTTTATTTTGGTTTCAAGTAGTGTATCTTTAGGATCTACTCTCAAAACTTTTTTAATTGGAATATTGTAAGTTCAAACAGAGGAATTCGGTTTACTTCCTAAAATATTCGAAACAAAGATTTTTTTTAAGTCAAAAGAGTTGAGGAATACAAATATATTTAATTTTTAAAATGTATTTTTTCAACGTTGTGATATAGCCCCCTTTGGTGACCGTATCTTTGATTGTCAGCTTGAGCTAAAGGTGTAGGATTTGTAAAAGAAATAGACGTTTTAAATTCTTAATATGACTTTATTAAGAATAGAACTTAAATGTTTAACAATTTAGATAATTTTAAATAGCGAGAATCTAGAATGAGAGAGAACAAACACACAAGGATAGTTAAACCGAATCGCATAACTTAGACCACTTTCTCTATATAATTATTCAATCCGCCTACTCTCATTTCTAATAATATTATAAGTCCTAATATCAAATAATCAGTCCTACCTTAATCCAAACTTAACTTCAAGCTTTATATGGAAAGGTCTGGGCGCGCGTGCAATGGTATGCACCTTGTAATAATGGCTGGGCTTCTAGGTAACTTTACGATAGGCTGTCAATTCACGCTTGTGTGTCCTCCAAACATAACATTTCCCAAATTGTCATTAATCTTGGTCATCAAAGAAGCCAGAGGTTATGTTAAAGAAAAGACGCGTGAGCCCGTCACAACGTTACCATTTAATAATAATTTTATGGAAACGTTCTGACTATAAATTTTTCATTTGATATGAATTTTATATTTGTGACAGTATTTGGACAGAAATTTCCAGTTTTAGGTGTGTGGAAGAATTTTTAAAGCTTTCCAATGTGATACAAAAATATTACCTTTTTTATATTGTTCAATTTTTCATTTTATAAAACAGTTGGTGAGTGGCAACGTTAACATGATTTTGGGTGAATTAGTGTAGAAAAACTGTATCAGTTGATCTCTGATTGTCAAAAAGTATTTTACAGATAGATGTATTCCTTTTTATTTGCTTCAAATCTTCTGCTTTTCTTACTAAATTAACATTTCTGTTTTCCCTCTATTTGATATGCATGTACAGACTATGTTGATTATAAACGGTTACAGTTACAGGTTTTGTGAGATTTGGAGCAACACAGACTATTATCCTTTGATTTTAAACAAATCTGTATGTAAAGAGTTTTGATACGAATATTGATTGATTGACTGTTCATAAGCGTCGAACTTTTAATTTGTAAAAGGGTTGTTAGCGTCTGACCTTGTAATTTTAAAAATGCCTCGGTTAAGTGAAGTGGACGACATCTTCGATACGAGGAAGTTATTTATATGGAGACTCAACGCCTATTCTTATCTAATATTGCGTAAAACTAAAGGAAAAAAAATTATATGAAGCTGAAAAAGTTCTTTATATCCAAATCAAAAAGAGAATTCTTTTTATGTTAAAATATTTTAACTGGCGTATATTATATTGTTATTTTTTTCCAATTATAATGTATCATGAATTAATAAATATGTATAATATATTTAAAATTTACTGCCCCCGGAGAATTAGCTCTTTGTTTATTTATTTATTATTCACGACAACTATTTTATAGCCAAATATATATATGAAAAGAAATTATTTCAGCTAATATATTAATAATATTTTTTCGTAAAATCCGGAGCATATAGCGCGCACCGGTGCATAACGCGTACCTTTCTTTTCAAGCTGCATTTTTTAATTTCGTGGCATATTCGCCGTATAACTCGCACCCCCTTTTTTACGAAGAAACCTGAAATGCACGTGTGTAATGCTTTTATGTTTTAAAGTCATTTATTTGAGGTATTATCCCAAGTTTTTGTGTGTGTGTAAAGTTTGTGCACTTCTAGAGCTACAACCTTTTAAGTTCATAAGGAATATCATTTCTTTTAAGTAAACAGAACTTCAATATATGTAGAAGTATTAACTTTTTTTTATGTCCATCTGTTTTTTATTTCTAAAGCTATCATTTTTACTTTCGGCGTATAACGCGCACCCTTAAATTTTGATTTATTTTTGTGTTCAAAGTGCGCGTTATACGTCGGATTTTACGGTATAAAAATAATTTGAATCCTTGATCTTTCATCTACATTTAAGGACAATTTTCTTCTTGTAGTAAAAGGAACAAAATAACTACAGATTTATTAATAATTAACGATATTCGCTTTTTCAATCTTTATATATTCGTGAGTGCGGTACATGTGAAAGTGAGCGAGTTTGTATAAATCACCTTTTCACAGTGATGCACTTTCAAAAATATAATAAATCAGTGATAACTTTCTCTAATTCCGTTAATTAGATTAAAGTGAAATTTGCTCAAAAATTTTAGCATTTTTTAACTCATCGATTCCTCCATTCCTTTATATATACGTAATAAAAAAAGTGTTAAAAAATTGAAAATAGGGTCAAAGAAAGCAAAATTTTAAGCAAATTGGAAGTTAGCCATATCTATCTCGAAAACTGATTTCTTCACCTCCATTTGGTTTCTTTTTGGCATGTTTTGGTGTTTAATGAATTTGATACTTCAGTGAATTGCCAATGCGTTCTCTTTTATGCATTGGCTCCAAGTAAAATTTTTGCTCAACATAAAGTCTGAAAAAAAAAGAACAAATTTCATGTTAAATCTTTCATCAGAGGGAAAAATACGCAATTTTTTTATATATATAAATTTGTTATCAAGTGCTTAACAAAATATTTTTAGGAATCTCGGATACATGAGGTAGAATAAAATGAAACATAATGAGTTTCACTGAAATGTCTGAATATTTCACACACACACACACTCACACACACACAGATCCTATCCTTATCTATTTATATATAGATAGAAGAAGAGCGATTCACTCATCACGAGATTCCGGAACTGTTAGACAGACAGACATTAAATTTGGCAGGCATGCTTCTTTTCTTCACTAGGTTCCACTAAGAAGCAAATTTGGAGAAATTCACTCTCAAGGGAGATTGCGGGGGCGTTATAAAGAAAATAAACCCCGTTTTTTGAACTAATAGATCAGAAAGATTTGAAATTTGGCGAACATGTTTCTTTTGGGAAGTAGAGAACCTCTAAGGATAAGTTTTGCAGAAATCGACTGCCAAAGGAAACGAGGGTTATAGGGACGTAGAACATAAATGCATTTTCGTTTTTAGAAATTCGAGTCTTGTCCTTCGTAAATCAAGAGGCGAGTATTATAAAAGTGTTCTTAAATACAATTGAAAGCTTAATGATAGGACAAAAGGTCTTATCATACACGCATGTCTCGAACAACCGCTTCAAGAAATTTTTTGAGGGACTGTGAGCGTGAAGGGTTGCCGCAAACAAAACGATACGCTCTGACGTCAGCCGCATCCTATCTTCCCATTGAAAAATTACTCGCCAATTTTTCTGCATCGCAAAACAATCATCCTATATTATTTCTTTTATTCCGCTCGCGCTTTTGTTGACATTCGTAAGCAGAAATGGAGCGCCACATTCGGTTTAAAATGTTATATACACCTTTTCTGATGCGTTTGATGAAGCTGAGACTGCCATCTTTACCATCATCTTGTTTATGACGTAGGAAGACGAAAAATCCCATTGGCTGTAATTTCGAGCAACTCTTTCAGCTCACTAGGAAAAAGTTTTTCGATGCCGTTGCTGCAGCAATTGGGTAGAAATATTTAAAAAGAGTTGTTTGAAAGAAAAATTGCTCCAAATACATGTACGTGTGATAAGGCCTTAAGATAGCCATAATTTAAAAACAATATATATAGAATATTGTGAAATATCCAGAGAAGTGAGTGTGTAACCTCTAGTATATACACTATTTAACGAAGTCAATAAATTACGAAAAAAGTTTATGTGGAAAATTCGTTATAATATACATCTTTCAATATACATTGTATTCTTGGTTCCAGGAAAAAAGTACGTGGAACAGAGAAATCCGCAAAAAAGAGGTTTATAAAAAGAAGGTCCGATTGTATACATAAGTGAAAGTTATAAAATCAGTCAAACTTTCAGAGTAAACATGAATTACATTGCATTATAGCAGTTTAATTAATATATTTTTGTGTTTTCGAACATCAATAACGCACTTCATCACAGAAATTACCAAGAGCGAAACAACGGATTCACTGGAATTCCTCACTCTTTCGTGCACAAACATAATTTTGCTCATGTTTCCTTTCGTTTTTAGCCAGCAGGACAGGTCACTCACCTTCCTTTGAATTATATCGCTGCAGAGTTCATTTTTATAAAGAAATGTGAACCTAAAACTAGAAGCAATGTGTTTCGACAGGGTTACATAGCTTATTGTTCTTGTAGCTTTTGTTATCAGTGAAAAACGAAGATTTTATACTTTTATTTAATTAAAAGCCGATTAGAGGTACACAAGGGGTTACCATACTCAACATAGTATGATAAAAAGGGTTAAATTTATCCTGGAATTCAAATTAGCTTCCTTCAACGAAAAATATAAATAAATTTAATTTAAATTCTTATTTGTTTTTTTAATTGACGTAGTAATAGAATAACGTATTACTATTAGACACGAATTTCAAAATTTCTAAAAAGTGGTCAAATTATAAGGATGATGATATAAAATTATAATAATGATTATAAGGATGATGATATAAAATTATAATGATGATTTATAAGGATGATGATAACGGATCTATCCGCGAAGCTTCTACTAACCCCTCTTGGGTGAAATTATACTTTTTAACCGTAAGTTCTGTTGAAAACTTTCCTCGGTAAAAAAGACGAGCTTTAGGTAAATGAGTACTTCTATTTAAGCGTTGGCATTAGTGTACGCGAGGATGGTCGATGGTTGATAGTTGCCGATTAAAAGTTGATAAAATTGTGAGCAAGTCTACGACCGGAGGTCGTATAGTTAAGCAAGATATTTAAAGAGAATTCAAGCGTAGGAGTCAAGAACACTCCAGGATTCAGTTAAGCAATTTTAATTATATGTTAGTTGCATTAAGCCTATGCGATTGCTCTTCCTGTTTTATTACTAAGTGCCTTATGTACCTTTAATTGTTTTGGTTGATTAAGTGAAGATAGTAATAAAATTGTGTTTAAAATTACTATGGCTAATCTTTGTTCGAACCCCCAAACACCTACAGCTCACGAGTTGTTGCAATAATTTTGACAATATGAGATAATACTTTTCTCAACTATCTTTCGTGTCACGCCATACCAGTGAGAGTACTAAATACTGCCATACTGAAGCAGCACGAGGGTTATTGGTGACAGATCTCAAAATTTTGAACTATAGTTAAGTGTAGAGGACAACTCCAGAGCTATGACTCCCTCTCCGAAATTCCACATCACGCCAACTGGAGGACTTTGAGCCTCGACGGATTTAACGTGCATCAACCCTTCCACAACGGATCTTCAGTGGCACAAAGTCTCCAACTCATGATTACCGTCCAGGGGTCTATGACCGTAACCACTAGGCTACCGCGACCATTCATGCAGTACCAGAACTTTGTGGTTTAGTTGAATTTAGCCGGCTACAACCTACATCTTTTTGTAAGATGATCTTTTTGAGAGAATCAGGATGGGAATTGTTGATCATGAAGTGCATTGGGCTGTCGCTGTTTTATGTATAGTAAAAAAAAGGTAAAAGTATGAATATTAGATCGTAGGGATTTATCAATCCAATTTTTTTGGTATATTATTCGAAATTTAACAAGCATTTATGATTACGGTGTTTGATAATTAGATATTGAATCATAGATCAAACATTCTGTTGTAAAACCGTCCTTTAAGACAATAAAATAGTTACAGTAAAGGAAAAAGAAAATTATTTTTTTCCTGGTTGTATCTTCAAATTATTGTCGAAAATTGAACGAAAAATATATTTGACATTTACCAACATAAAAAATCAAAGCAAAAAATTAAATTTTATTAACTTTTATTTACAAAGTTTAGAATTAAAACAAATATCTATAGGCATCTGCTGTTATCAAATGTTATCTTTAAAAATATTTTAATCAACTTTAATAAGAAGTAAGCACGATCTTAATATTACTTTTACGTAACATTAACCATCAACGACATATTCTTACGTTTTCATTGGCAATGCATTAAAAAAAAAAATATTGAACATTGTATTAAAAAAGCTCGCAGATAAAATTAGAATGGTTACTTTTTATGTTTTACTTTGGGAAATCATTAAAAAAAATAGATTTCAAAGTAAACACTTAACTCCATGAAAGATACTTGAGGGATCTACCAGTATGGAAGTCTCCTGGCAATCATCCAAAAAGTTATGAAGTCTGATAAGTGATTCCGACATGGTGCTTTGAGTAAATATTTCATTCTTTTCATTTCACATTAAGAACACTTTGTTATTCATACGAGAAACATTCTTTCAACACACCGAAATAAAAATAAGAGGAGCAGGAAAAAAAAACACACACACAAATAATAGCATAGTGAACAGTGTTACTATATTTATATATATATTTTTTCTTATATCGGCAACTTCGTGCGATTTGTGTGTGTCGAAAGAAAATTCCGTAATTTTAAGTATCTTAGAAGATTATAATGATGTATGAAATACTTATAAGTTTATCGTTTAATTTTAAAATTAATTTTTAACTCTTAATTTTCTAAAAGGTTTTCTGAATTATAATCGCATAAAAAATTTTTTTTAAAAAATATATTCCTGCTTAGGTCATCACAAAGAAAACTTTTATCTTAGTTACTTTTTATTAAATCATTACAATTAATATAAATATGTATATACACATGACAGAGTCACACTGTTAAGTGATAAAATAGAAAGCAATTTTCCTCGCAATTTTCCGTTTTACTTTTTATATACACGGTGTTGGACTTCTTTCCTCTTTTTGTTTGTTACTTTTTATTCATTCATTAAATTTAATTATTCTAAAAAATAGTATAGTACAAAAGAAATCACATTCTCAGAAACTAGGCCATTCCAGGTGGGATTCGAACCCACGACCTTTGGATTAGAAGTCCATTGCGCTACAAGGACACAACGAACGATTTTCTGTTTTATATAGGGTGTTGGACTATTATTTTTGTTCGTTACTATATATTCATTAATTAAAGTTAATTAATGAATTAATATTTGAAAAAACTGTATTAACATCAGGTGCCATCCACTACAAGTTGGAAAAAAATTATGTGAACTTGAGTGGATGAATAAAAATTATTTTATTAACGAATGAAAATTTGAACAAGACATAAGTATATATAAATAAATTGTAGTGTATTTCAACAGAGTAACTGAAACTTGTGATATTTTCTTTTCAGTGCAATGTTCCAGACTTCCGCACCAGACCAACGTGAGGACTTCGAGCTTCGAAGGATTTAGAGTGCATCAGCGTTTCTACTCGGCGGGTCTTCAATGATACATTGTTTGAAACCACAACTCGAGAAAAATAACACAGTGGTGAATGCGCGACCATAACCAATCCTCTCATTGAAAATTGGAAAAAATTTAAAACAAAATAACACTTGAATATTCATCCGAGTTCTAAAAATTATATTTTTTTGGATAAACATTAAGTTTAGTTTCAGAATAGTAAATTTATCATTGAAAACTAAGCGTTATAAGAAATTATAAAAATTCAGAAAATGAAAAAAAAAAAAAAAAAAAAAAATATTTTTTTTCTTTAAGATTTATGCAAAAAAGAGAATAATTATAAAAGAATACTTCGTTTACAATTGATTCTAAAATTCCTTAAAAATATTTAGGTAAAATTTATTTGATACCAACAAAGTTATTCGAAATTATCAAACATTGCTTCAAAAGTAATGGATTTTTTTTAAATGGAAAGGGGGATGCGGACAATTTTTTTAAAATGACAGAAAAAGCTTCATTCACGAAATAATTTTCATTTCTGTATTGCTCACAATCTATGCGGCTCTATTAGTGGACTCTTTGAAAAATGAGTTTTTTTTTTATAAATAAAGCTAATTTTTATAGTAAAATCTGTTTTACATTCCTGTAAATCTTAGTTATAAGAATATTCGGATTATATATGTATAATATATATGCAATTACTCTTTTGTTGAACCAATCCCATTTGTAAGATAGTCAAGAATACTGCTAAGGTGGATGCGAGATATTTAGTAAGATGGCCAGATTTTTGCTGCATCAACAAACATAATTTTACTACAAAAAATAAAAATTGACCAATAAATGCAAAATAGGAAAATAGGATTGCGAAGCAATTTTTTTTTACTAAAATGTTAGTAATATGTTATTAGAATACCTGAATTTTTTTTTATTTTTATTTTTATTAGTTTTCTGCACTTGCTTCTTCAGTATGGTATTATATTCTGTGATTCTAGATCTTCCAACAATTCCAGTTTAATGTCCCCAATAGCTTAGCCTAATAAACTAAGGTTTAAAGCAGAATGTATCATAGGTTTTGCATTTAAGATTCCTCAAAGAACCAATAAAAATAATATATTAAAAAAGAGCTAGAATTATATTGAGCTTATGTCATAAAAATGCGTATATTTTTATTATATACGATATATAGATGATGCTAAATTTAATTAGAGAATCGTCGAATCTGATATTGGTTGTAACTTATATACTTATTATTTTACCCACTTTTTCTTGGAATGATTATTTGTTTCCTAAAATAGAAGCTTATTTTTGTTGTACCTCTGAAGCTGGAAGTTCGTAACACATTTTAAGCAAAAAAAAAAAAAAGAACCATTACTTAAATCTTAATTTGTGGGGTTATGTATTAGAACTTTTGACACATATTTATTTAATACAAAAAGCAACCGGTTTCTTAAATTTACATCAAAACTGTTAAAATTTATAATATAAATTTTTTATTTAATCAAATAATTCACGTTAGAAAGTTTTATCAATATTCCAAAAATATATATTTTTTAATATTGCTTCCTTTAAAGCTTTTATTCCTTTGAAATATCATGAAAAATACTTCTTTTCATATAAGTGTCAAAACCATCTTCCGAACTTTCGTAATTTAAATTCTGTTGCCAGATTTGAACAGTTCATTGATTTGTTGATGTTGGCGCTGCTTCAATGTATTGTACACTTTTAATTGAGCAGTTATCTTTCTTGTTTTCACTATTACACGTTGCAGACGAGAAGTTCCCCCCCTTTTTTATGGCAGAAGTAAAATTTTTATTACAGCTTATTTTATAAAGAAATTAGTAAAGCTTCCGGTAAATACTAAATTATAAGCAGAATACTCTCTAAAACAAAGTAGACCTTAGAACGCAGTGGAAATTCTAAAACGTAATCCTTAATACTATGAAAAAGAAAAAAAAAGTTAAATTAATTTCTCTTTTTTATTTTTTAATGTTGTTTAAAATATAATCAGTATTGCAAATCAATTTTTTTATGAGCTTGAAATTTTTGAATATCTCCATATAAATGAGCAAATTTTCAGTAAAATATGCAGGAAAATTTATAAACAATCACAATTTTCTTTAATGGATAATTTTTCTGAAAACAAATTTTTGAAATGAAAACAAGAATATAATTAATTAACAGAAGAAACAAAACGAATTCAAAAAATTACTTCCAAAAGTCAAATTATTAATTAAAACAACTGAACTGAAGTAACAATAAAAAAAAAACGTTTCTATTCCTATCTTAGAAAAATGCAGTTATTAATTTAACTACTTGGCATTCCCCTTCCCCACCCCAACACACACAAAGAAATGGCTATATAGGCGTACTAAAACATAAATAAGCATAATGTAATTTATACTACACCAGTTTTTAAATTTAAAGATTCGCAGATATACCTGCATAAATTAATTTAAAAATATAGATGTGTTATGTTGCATCTAATAAGTTCAAAATCAATAAGGAATAAATAATAGGGGAAACTTGGAAAAGGTCAAAAATTTTAAAAAAGGGAAAAATGTATTAATTTTTAGGGAAAAAACTAAAATTTTTTTTTTGGTTTTTTTTAATTTTTTTTTGTTGAATTTATTGAATAACAGATTTAAAAAAACCTTTCCACTTAAATCCTTTTTTCTGGGAATAAAAAACAAATGTATTTTGTGTTTGAACTATCATAAAAAGAATCTCAAAAATGTGCACATTTATTTTCAATATACTGCATCTATTTTATGATATATTTTATCTGTTATTGTTTTTTCACACATAAAGAGAGATTTACCGAAAATGAAATAATTCTTTTACATTTTTTTTTTCGTCAATATTTATGCATTTAGTTATTATAAGACAGGCTTCAAATTACACAGGATTATTAAGTTATTCCATAACTTTATTTAATAACACAAGCATTCTCGTACGGGCTATGATTTGGAATTAAAAAATTGGGTAATTTATCAATTTGTTGATTTTTTAGCCTAAATATTGTATTTAAAATATTATATTAAATATATATTAATTATGTTGAAATTTTAAAAAATACTTAATATTTCGTTACATTTGTATATAATTATGGAACTCTTTGCAAGATAACTATCGAAATATAAAATTTGCATAGTTCACGGACACAAAGAAACAATAAAATGAAAATACGATAAGATTAAAAACTGGATACATAAGCTCAACAACGAGGTTAATTATAAATGCTGATTCTACAAGAACAACTACGTACTCACAAGCTGATGAAATGCAGTTTACCAAACCGATAAATAAGGATAATTCGAGAAAAATACATCAATTTCGATGTGAAAAAAATTATTCGAGTTGTTTCCCAAGTAAATAGATAGGAAAAGGAAATAAAAATATGGAAATAGAATATAATTATTGAGAAAAAACACTTTTTCTTTTAATGATTTTCGTCAAAGATTAGACTGTTTAAAATTCTAGTAGATATTTGTGGAATACTCTACTGAGCAAACGATTCGCAGAAGTTGCCACTGTTGAAATTCGAAAATGTCGCGAGCAAAAATATTTCACTCGAACCAGATCGTAAACTCCAAACTTGTTACAGTTGAGTTTGTTCTGTTTCCAATTTTCTCTTGAAACGTTCAGAGTAAACAGGAGGCATTACGAAGCACGGTTTCGAAACGAAGTGTGGAATTATTCCAAATTGACAAGGACTCCTCCACTTCGAGAATGTTGACCTTGTAACCGACAAGCTCTCCTTTTTAAAATTCTTATGCTCGAACAAGAACAATTCTTTTAAAGCTCTCAGAATGAGTAATAAATAACAATGAATGATGTGTTAAGATTTTCATTCACATTTAATAATCGCTTAAAGAAGGGTTCTTTGAAAGGTTTTTAAAGTAATCTTTTTATGAAAATGATATAAAAATAATTTATTAAAATTTTAATTATTTTCCTATTTATATTGTTCTTTAATTTTTCAAAAGGTAAAGCAATTTATATAACTAGTATGTAAGTAACTCATTGAGATATAATATTGTGCTAAACACTTTTTATAAATTTAACAATAATTACCATTGCTTTGTGCATATTTATATAAATTTCTGTTTTAGACACTTTTTTAAATGAATGTTATGTAAAAAGGAATATTATTTTTTTTGGGCAAAAAATATTGATTTGAATGAAAATGGGGACATCTCTCAGACGAAAGCATGTATTTACTTTATTTGTTGATTAGTGCAAAATACATTACAGCTTCTTAAAAAATTTTGCAGCAAAAACCCATTAGTTTCCATACAGCAATTGCGAATATAGTTAAAATGGACAAATCTCCTTTTAAAATAGTTTATTTTTAAAAAAAAATCTGATGAAAGCATACATTTTTTTTTACAATTTTCGGGATTTAAGGTTATTAATTAATTATGAGATTAAGAAATAAAAGAATAATGTTAAATCACACAGATAAATAATCGCAGAAATCTTACCAATTTCATTTGAAAAAAATGAAATTTTAGAATAATTCTTTTAATTGATCATAATTCTAAGAAAATTTATTATTTATGTCTACAAAAGTTATTTTATGGATTTAAGGAACAATCCATCACAATCATTAATACAAAATATCAAGTCCCTCAGAAGTAAATTAAATTTTGTACAATCTGAAGTATTTTTAAAAATGGTATACATTTGAAAAAAATTTTAGTATCTTTGATAAAGGCGTAATCAAACATAAATGAATTTTCCACTGGGATCGTGATTTTTGTTAATATTGATTTTTTAACAAATGCGTTAATATTAATATTTCTAAAAGAATAACAGAATCTGGTTCTCTCGATTCTTCAATACTTTTTGATATCCCCTCCCCCTTTTTTTTACAACATAGCATTGAAGACAAGAAATATAATTTCTAGAATTTTATGAAATTTCCTTCCCGTAAAATAAAGTAATTTTAATACATGCACTCAAGCATATTTTTCAAAGGAATTTTCTTTAGTGTACACAGAATTTTTTTTATTACACACACACAAAACTTCTCAAATTTATTTTTCCTTTATTCATTTATCACCATTATTCTACCAAATTTATCACCTATGCAATCTTTCAAAAGTTTTCTATTTTATAATACGTTTCCTAGCATATTTACTTATCGAAGTTTTCTCTTTTTCGAACTAATGTATCCGTCTAACATGAAATACAGTTTTGACCACACAATTTCTCCTCAAGAAGTTCTAGGAAGACGCATTTCATGGCGAGAAGATGCAATTTTGCAACAGTCACCGAATTCCTGACCAATCAGCGTGTTGAAATCCGGAAATGATATGATTTTAGGGAATATTCAGGAACTTCCGGAAGGGGAAGCTTATAGGCTGAAGGGAAAGAGAAAGAACTCTTTTGTTCATTGTGAACTGTCCATGTATATTTTCTTGCGCATCGTCTTACTTGTATAATGTATCTTGTAGAATCGTAAATAAATCCATAATTGTGGTCAAGATGGCTCTAAATCAGTACCTCCAAGGTGAATTTTAACGAAATTAATACTTTGTGTGAAGTAAAATGTTACATATATATTCAAGAAATATATATATGTATACAGTGAAAATCGCTTAACACGAAACTGAGGGGACTGGAATAATTTTCCGTGTTAAGGAATTGCAAAGGAAAAAAACATATTCAACAAAATCAAGTTCTTAGAATATATTTTATTTACATAGATATGCATATATGAATGAATTTAATACAAATTGATAAAATAAAAGCGTTCACAAAGACTTAATACAAAATTTTCAAATTTTTGAAAAACAAAACATTTATTGAGTTTTTAATAAATAATTTAATATTTTTCTTTGCATTGTCTTTTTTTACTGTCAATAAGATGTTCGATTTTGTCCATTTTTTATGTTCATTTCACCACTGGAATGTGCGTGAAATAACTGCGCATACTTTTTATGATGTTCCTCATTTCACAGATGAAGTGGGAACAATCCGATTTAAGCTCTTTTCGGATCCTGGGCGCAAAGATCTTCAGGCCCCTTGGCACTGGAGGATTGAAATTTATAACCAGAAAGTCTGGTTAAGTTCAGCTTATCCGGTCCCCGGTGCCCTGGGCGCCCACTTCAAGCGCCCAATGGATAAACTGGCACTGCATGGGAACAAGAGTTGCCTATTTATTTCATTTTCACCGTCAGAATCTGCGTCAACGATATTTTTTTTATCCCTGAACAAAGTATCTTAGTCTGCTTTGAATGAGACTGTACACGCATTATTATTATCTACTGCAACGTATTCTTCCGAAGATACAGTAGAATAGTCTAATAATACAAAAACTTTCTCGAACATTTCACACATTAAATGTCGGTTCAGTTTGAAAACTTTCCTTCTTCCAGAAGAGAAATATTTCCGGAACCGTGATTTTAAAAAAGCACATAAATGGATAACTTTCATGATATTTAGTGTCTCTTAGATTAGAATACATGTATAAAATTGTTTTAAGGACATTTTGACAAAAAAATTATTTAAATACAATATTTTGGCAAAAAATTAACTTAGAATAATCTTTTTTCAAAATGTTCCCCTTTTGTGAAAAATGCTCCTATTATAATAATATTTTGCCTGTATATAGCTCAGACCTCTGTACAGAGGCTCAACTATGATGTTTCAAAAATTCACATTATTGTCAGAGTTACAACCCATTGAAATAATTACCGGCGTTTTTCTTTCTTAAAATTTCTCCCCTCTGTTGCCGTAAAGTATGGATAAACCCACTTTTAAGTTATATATTTCAAAAATTCCAGTTGAGCCTCTGTACAGAGATCTGAGCTATATACAGGCAAAATATTATTACAATAGAAGCATTTTTCACAAAAGGATAATATTTTGAAAATGGATCATTTTATGTTCATTTTTTTGTCAAAATAGTGTACTTAAATAATTTTTTATTGTAATACTATTCTTAAAACAATTTTATATACATTTTCTAATCTAAGTGACACTAAATATCATAAATATTATCCATTTATACGATTTTGCAAAATCACGGTTCCGAACGTAGTCGGATACCTTAAGCGATTTTCGTTTCGTATTAAGTGTAAAAAACGCATGAAAATACATAATAGTTTGTCAGGACCGTTGTATTATTTCGTGTTACCGATCGTTGTTCGTCTAAAGCGTTTTCACGTAAAACGTATTTCACTGTATATCTCCTTTATGTTCAATTGTCCCAAACTCCACCTAATAAAAAAAATGAGTCAACAGAAATATTTATTTTAACACACACACGTGATTATTCCCATTCTTTTCTCAACTCTTTTTGTTTTAGAAGAACAGTTTTTACAAAGCGTTGTGTGCCTCTTTCTTTGGGATACACCTACACCCCGCCGGCACTTCCTAAAAGCGTTTTATGTGTTTACTTATTTCAAACGTCATACATTTTTCTTCTTCGACAGTCTGGGAGATGGCACTTCCGCGGGAAGGGGAAGCCAAAAGGCTCTCTGGTTTCCTTCCCCACACCGATTCGCGGATTTTGTGCGGGGAAATACCACACTTATATGTTAATATGGAACAGTCACTAGTGAAAGTGATCATTTTCAATTTCGCTCCCTTCGTAACTATCATTGAATCATTATCGAAAATCAAAACAAAACTATCTCATTCTGGTTTTTTTTCTATTAGATAGCAAAGAAAGTTTTTCTTGTTCGTTAATTCTCAGGATTGGAACTTCATCAATTCTAATGATTGTTTATGCTTTTTGAAGCACAGAATTGCTTATTTGGCACAATTAGCATGTGTTTTAATTTAGTTGGTATCTCGAATCACGTACACTTAAATTTTAAATATAATTCAAATTCTTAAAATATACCTGTGTGTGTGTGTGTAGAAGAGAGAGAGCCACAGTATCATATCTTCGTGTTCACTTAAAAAGTTTAGACTTGGAACTAACGCTACAAAAAACTACCAAAAGAAAAAAAGTCCTAAAAAACCCCTTACAAAATTTTAAAAAAAATATATCGCGTTTGGAGAAAATACAGTTACATCAAGTACGACCAAAGATGGTTTAAAAACTTTTATGACATGGACTGAATCCCTAGAAAACTACAAGCCAGGTATTTAAATATCGACGAATTGCAAACTAGGATTGAAACCAATTTCATTTTAACATATAAAAGGCCGTGGTAGCCTAGTGGTCAAGGTAGTAGACTCGTGTCCGGCATGTCATGAGTTCAAGCCTACTACCCATGAAAATACGCCGTGTAGGGGCACGATGCACGTTAAATCTGTCGAGAGCTCCAACGTCCTCCCGTTGGAGCGGTGTAGATGTTAGGAGAGGGGGTGCCAGCTTAGCTATCGTCCTCTTCACTTGACCATGGTTTGAAATTACAAGGTCCGTAGCCAAAAGTCTTCGAGTAGCTGAATAGTGTGACATAATTATTCACTCACTTAACATATAAACAACTTGCAGGAGTATTCAATAATGTAAAATACGAAACGATATGGAAGCCTTTACACAAAATAAAAAAAGACAAAGGTTAAATGAAGTTGATGGGATACCCACGACTACGCATTGTAGAAGAAAGAAAAAAATGCGTCCTTGTCCTTTTTTTACTATCCATATATATCTCCTTTTAATATGTAATTTTATTTTTCGACAATAATATCCATGATAAACGGTTCAATGACGAAGAATTAAGAAGAGAAGTGTTGATATATTTATTCAAAATAAAAATAAAACCAGTTATATATAGCTGAGATAGAGAAATGTTGAATGCACAAAGTCCGATATTTTGATGCAGCATGCTGTATACTTTTTGTAAAAACCCAATTATATATGTTTCTTAAGGTATCCGACTACGTTCGGAACCATGATTTTACAAAATAACATACAAATGAATAATATTTATGATATTTAGTGTCACTTAGATCAGAAAATGTATATAAAATTGGTTTAAGAATAGTATTACAATAAAAAATTATTTAAGTGCAATATTTTGACAAAAAATGAACATAGAATGACCCATTTTCAAAATATTCTCCTTTTGTAAAAAATGCTTCTATTATATAATAATATTTTGCTTGTATATAGATCCGACCTCTGTACAGAGGCTCAACTAGAATGTTTGAAATATATAACTTAGAAGAGGGTTTATCCATGTTTTACGACACAACAGAGGGGAGAAATTTTAAGAAAAAAACGCAGATAATTATTTCAAATGGTTGTAACTCTGAAAATAATGTGAATTTTTCAAAAATCACATAGTTGAGCTACTGTACAGAGGTCTAAGCTATATACAGGCAAAATATTATTATGATAGCAGCATTTTTCACAAAAGGAGAACATTTTGAAAAAAGGTTATTTTAAGTTAATTTTATGCCGAAATATTGTATTTAAATAATTTTTTTTGTCAAAAAATGTCCTTAAAACAATTTTATGCATGTATTCTAATCTATATATATAAGTGACACTAAATATCATGAAAATTATCCATTTATGCGTATTTTTAAAATCACGGTTCCCCGAACGTAGTCGGATACCTTAACAGTAAAAAAAAACGACATAAAAACTTTCTTAGTTATTTCGTTGATTGATTAATTGATTATTAACATCACACGATTATTAACGTCAGGTGATGTGGACGACACCTCTGTGTGTGAGCTGGCACCCCCCTCTCCTAACTACCCCACCACATCAATGGGAGGACGTTTCAGCTCTCGACAGATTTAACGTGCATCGCGGCCCTACACTGCGGGTGTTTAGTGATACTGGGCTCGAACTCGTGACAAGGCAAGCCACGGTCCGATACCTATACCACTCGGCTACCGCGTCAATAGTTATTTCGTTGAGCGAAAGTTAAATCAATGTAAGGGCTATTGGTGACGAGAGATCCTCGTAATTTTGAGCAGTCAAGTGACACGGACGACACCTGAGCTGGCATGCCCCTCCCCAAACTACTACACCTCGACAAAGTACAAACTTCGAGCTCCGCAGATTAAATATTCCTCAGCCTATACAGCAAGTTTTTTGTGACACCAAGCCTCGAACCCGCGATACGCCGGCCATGAAATCATGATCATAACCACTAAGCTACTGCGACCACATCAACCGCAATGTAGTGTAAATTAATTTTTGAGTGTGATAGTTTCCAACACTCATATTTACATTTGTAATATATATATATGCCCATCTAAAATAACTTAATTCAGGTATTTATGGAACATATTCAAAAACATGAAGTGGACCAGGATAACGTTGCTATATATTGAAAAGTTTTTAAACACAGACACGATTTACTTTTTAAATCTCACTATGAAATCTTGAAATATGTTATAACTTTAAATCACTTCTTAAAAAAAAATAAATAAATAAAGCTTCCACAAGCTTTTAAAAAATAAAAGCAAAGGGAAAGCTACACCATCAGTTGTGTTGAATCAAATTAAATTGCGTTGCATCTTTTAATATTCATTGGGCTTCTAAAGACCCTTCGTGTAGAGGAGCTAATTCACGTTAAATCTTTCGTAGCTCTAAGTCCTTTCGTGACGTGTAGTTATTGGAGAGGGGAGTGGCAGCTCAGGCGTCTTCCTCGTCACTTGACCGTGGCTCAAAATTACTAGGTTTGTCGCCAATAGCCCTCGTATTGCTTTATACGAGGGATATTGGCGACAAACCTGTTATTATAGTATTGCATAATTAATAAACGCTCACTTATTTGATATCTATAATACACCATTCTTATAGATGAGGAAAAAAGCTTTTTAAATCTATGATTTTAAAATTTAAAATATAAGAACTTAGATTTAATTTATAATGTATTATATGTATAACTTCTCTCTCTCTCTTTCCTGCAGTCTTTTAAGTTATACTTATTAAAATATAAAAGGTAACTGATAAATATTCTTTAATTTTTTCAATAAATGTTATGTTGTTGTTGTGACTAATGACATCTGATCAGTGTGTGCCAGATCGAGGCCCACGAAATTCATCATGACAATAGGCTAGATTGTACGCCTGTCGTTATTCGTAGCCTTGAGCACCATGCAGGTGACAGTACGTTTTTGCTGAGTTTCACCCCGATTTTGTGGGAGAACACCCTGGGGACGGTCAGGGGTCTCCCACCGCTCTTCCCCATTAACCTCACAAGAAGACTTGCGGCACGATGACTATTTAGAGTACCCTCATGCCGCGAAGGCACTATACACATTTGCAAACATCCATGCCTTCTCCGGGATTCGAACCCTGGCCCTAAGGCACAGAAGTCAGCGTCGCTAACCACTATAACGGATGGGTAACTGCGTGTTTGTTATAAATAATATTTAGTACCATTTGCTTTTCTATTTACCGTACAATCCAGCGTATAAGCGCACTTTTAACACGAAAAATAAGATCGAAATTTATGGGTGCGCGTTATATTCCCCAAGTATAAAAAAACAAACTTTGAAAATAAATTTAAAAAAAAACATGAGCATTGAAAAAATTAAGACTTCTATATAGCTCGGAATACTGTTTATTTAAAAGAAATAACATTCCTTGTAAACTTATAGGACTGTAGTTAAATATAAGTATACTATTTTTTCTAAGGCCTGGGACCCCTCAGGGGGCTCACCTTCTCTAGGTGGATACGGGTGTCACAATCCCGAGGTACCCTCTAGTGATCTTTTCCTTTTCGCAAGGGGTTTACTATCTTTGGTAAACACGGGTGTCACGACCCGGGTACCCCAGTGATCCTTCTCTATTTTCGACCCTCCATCTTGTCATCCAATTTCTCCTTTTCTTCATTTCCCGTCCAGACCACAGACCTATGAATGTTTGGCGCAGTAAAGCCAAAACTGGCTCTTGCGCCATAAAACACCAAACTCACTCACTCTAAGCCTGGGATAATATCTCGAATAAATGACTTCGAAACACAGAAACATTGCACACATACATTTCAGATACCTTCTTAAAAAAGGGGATGCGCATTATACGGCGAATATACCTAAAAATTAAAGATTGTAGCTTGAAAGTATATACACCGGATTTTACGGTAATTTATTTTTTTCCTTTTACATTTATAAACGCAGGTCTCTTATATAGGCTGTGTTCTGCAAGTTCTCTGAACATGATGCTGTGGCTGCGGTAGCCGAGTGGTATAGTTATAGGTATCTCATCGTGGCTGGCTTTGTCACGAGTTCGAGCCCAGTACCACTAAAGAACCGCCGTGTAGGGCAGCGATGCACGCTAAATCTGTCGAGAGCTGAAACGTCCTCCCGTTGGTGTGGTGTGGTAGTTAGGAGAGGGGGCTGCCAGCTCAGCTGTCATCCACGTCACTTGACCATGGTTCAAAATTGCGTGGTTCGTCACCAAAAGCCCTCGTGTAGCTGAACAGTGCGACGTTTTTCTTCACTCACTCACTCACTGAACATGTTGCTTAAGAGCATTGGATTCTATTCTGTTCAGAATGATTCCAAACTCTTTGTGAATACCTTCAAGGGATGATGTGGAACATTTTTAAACACACTTTCTCTTCATGCGGTGAATGCATGGTCGCAATTCATGAGGTAAACTGTTTGAGGAATCTTTCAGCGAATGCATAAAACAATTCGTTTTGAATTGTTCAAGTGTTTCGCTGATTTGGTGTCATTATAAAATGCTTGCTTAAATGGGTTTCATCCTTACTTAAAGAGTTTATATTCAGAATTTTAAATCACCCGAGGTGATACGATGACTTCCACAAAAATTATCTGTGTTCGATTTCCTTATAAATAACTGAATTTTTTTTTTAAAAACAAATGTCACTTCGAAAAATTGAAGAGTTCTCTATTCCAAGCCAGAAATTTTTCTGTCAAAAATCTTATCTCGTGTTTCTAGTATTCATGTGAAGTAAATCAGGAAGAAAGTTGAGTAAGAAAAAATAACATTTTCTGAATTTATTGTTTTATTCATACTTATATTAAATTAGCTGTTATCCGTAACTAATGCAAATCATTTGGGATTATATCAAATATATCAACACATATTCACAGAAGGGGCAAGATTTAAAAAAAAGAGCATTTTGCGCCGCAACACCATATAATTTCAATTTTGGTTGTTGCTTTTCTCTCTCTTATTAAAAAAAGTTTTCGTGATATGCTGTAATAAATTTATTACTTCCTATTGCAACAATGCCAACGTTCAAGATATCTCGCCAAGTTGGTAATCCGATTTCTCATGTGCCGCACGCACTGAATTGGCAAACATGTATTTCGTTTCATATAATGACGCCTATACGGTTGCGATAGTATATTATTTGCAAGCTCTCGCAGAAAAATATCGCAACGATTGCCCCGATTGTCATCTTTGTGTGAGAAGAAAGGCGTTGTCTCATACGAAAACTTATTAAAAAAATCAACGGAACTCTAAATACTCAACTTCCCAGGAAGCTGCAGGTTCATCAAAATCTGAGGAATTTATCAATAAAGGGGTGGACGATGCAGCTTCAATGTTGAATTTGACTGGAGGAGTGCCAAGAACGAAATTTGAGAAAAATAACACTAAATAGAATTACATAATACTTATACAATAGTTTTACAATTTGAGCAATGAGTATGAACAGTTCTATAGTTTGTACAATGGGAGTCTGTCCCCCGTCAAGCGGACAGGGGGTACCCCCTCCCCTAGTTTTATTAAAAGAAATAAAGGATTTTCTTTCAATTTTCATATTGACCGTGATAACCGAGGGGTCATGGCCGACAGTGTTTCTGTCCAGTTTATGTCCATTCATATGACCGAAGAAGGGCTAATGTGATCTATCGCGGCTCAAAGTCCTCACGCTGGTGTAGAAGCTCGGAGAGTGAGGCGGGTTGAAGTGTTATACTCTTCACCTAAATAAGGTTCAAAATTATGAGGTATGTTGCCAATATTCTTCTGTAGCTTCAGAATGCGACGTATAATCAAACAATCGTTCAATTAATCAATGAGAACTACTTTAATAATTACCTATGTCACAGTGGCGCACACAAGGGAGGGATCCTGGGGGTTTGGCGCCCCCCCCCAAAGCCCTTGATTTTTTTTCGGATTGATTATAATCTGTATATAGTACGTAAAATTTAATTAAGTATCTGTTATTAATGATAATTTTATAAATTTAAATGCTAGTTATTTATTCAATATATTTTTTCAGTTGTTGTTCCTGAAAATTGACAAAATCAAACAAATCGTGTGAATTTTCGAGACTCCCTTGAAAATTCCTGTTGTACTGACCTATATGGAATCATATTTAAGTATATATAGGAACACCGTAAGAGTCTTACGCTATCTCGTATAGTTCAACCATCTAGACTTATATTAGAATATTTTCTTGTGGATTTATATTGAATTATTTGCTTATATAGACTGATCCTCAAGCATTTTCATGTATTGATTCTCCTAATTATATATATATTTGTATCTAATATCAATTTACTCAACTTAAAATGGTTTTCTTAGCCTATGACAACCTGCTTCACAGGGTAGATGACTCTTAGTTGACAGGAAAGGGGCTTGAGTTTTCGCACTTTCAAGGACCACAGTTCAGGTTATAAGATTCTAACTGCTCCGTGACCAAATGTGGACAGTATTAACCCTTTATCTACCGTATTATAATTTACTGCAAATTTTTTCATGCAATATTTTTTTTTCAATTACTGCATTGAAAATTAAGGGATATACATAAATAAAATACTCAACTTTAGGAAATTTAATTTGTTAGAACTAATTAATTAAATTGGTACTTTAAAGTACCGTCAGTCCACATATTCTCATTACACGCGAAAAGATCGAATGACTCCTTTAACGCAGTTTTAACTCTTAAAAATGATAAATAACCACAGAACACTAATGTTTTACAGCACAAAATATTTATTTTTAAAGATTTTATTAAATTTTTAAAATTTATTTACCTTTTATACACGTAAGCTTAATTTCATGATATTAAAAAAAACAGTTTTTTCATTAATATTTAGAAATTCATTACACGTTATGCATTTGGAGTGAGGTTTCGAACGAATGTTTTTTAAAGCGCTGCATCCTGGGGTAAGAAATGCTGCATTTTAACATCACAACTACTGTATCTTGAGTTCAGTCCCTTGATCGTCATTCTAAGAATCTAATGAAAATTCTAGCAGATAATTTGCTGAGACTTCTTCATAAGAAAAATCATCTGTTATTACATCATAGATTTCAGATAGTAGGTTTTGTAATAAATCCAAAGCCTCTTAAAAACAGAGTTTCTTTTTTCCAGACATTCGAAGAAAAGGAAATAATAATCATAATAATAATAATAGCACCTTGAAAATATCCTATTATTGTTAAAAATTTCAGTTACACATAAAAAAATTAAAATATTCTTAATTTTTGAAGTAATAATAGATGTTTCAATTAATTGTGTGGCAAAAAAAAACTCAGTTTCAAAGTTTAAAATTTTTTGAAAACGTTAAAATAAAAACAATAAAAAAGCAAAATAAATAAGTTAAACTTAAAGAAATGCCAAAAAAAAAAGCATAAGTCTATTGCACCATATAGTGATGACCCTACAACGCAACAATAAGCCACACGGACAAAAATAAAAATAAAAAAAACTAAGTTCTCGCTCCAACACCCTGTGTGCTGTCGGTACTTATAACTACCACAAAGTTAATCAACTGTAAAATTAATCATATACACTGTTTTCTTAAAATAAATAGTAAAATCATTTTCTAAGGTCTTCTTTAACATATATAATATATAATATATATATATATATATATATATATATATATATATATATATATATATATAAGACACCTTTTGACATTACTTTTTCGGAACAAAAAGGACATCGCTATCCCATCAAAATGTTAGCTGAAAACGCAATTTCTGCTTTAAAACTATTCGCCACTAAAATACTCATCATAGAAGACGTGAGCCCATATATCTTGAAAGATTGGATTCAAAAGAATATTCCTGCTAAGTATCGTTAGATTATTCGTAAAAATAGTTATTCTATGCAATTTTCAAGTGAGTGGTACTTATACCTTCGGTAGATAAAGGGTTAAGCCCAGTCTGAGTGCCGAAATTTGTACTTCATTGTGGTATAACATAGCGAAATCCCCAATAATCTTCTAATTGCTTCTAATGTCATGTTAATAAATTCCAATTAAGAGATTAAAATTTTAATTAATAAATGTTGCAATTTGACTTATACAAACAATAAAATTAATAACTCAAAATTTCGAAGGAGTGAGTGAATGTTTAGTAACGTCGCATTAGAAACTATACGAGGTCTATTGGTGACAGACCTCATAAATTTCAACCTCGGTCAAGTGACAAGGACGGCACCCCACCTGGCACCACTTTCCAAACTTCCACACCATACCAACGTCAGAACTTTGAGCTTCAACAGATGGCCGTAGTAGCCTACTGGTTATGGTCACGAACTTGTGGCCGGCGTGTTCGCGGGTTCGGGTACTGGTGCCACATGAGGCCCGCTAGGTAGTGGAGGATGATCTACGATATAACTGTCGAGCTCAAAAAACAACGTTGATGTTGAGGTTAGGAGAGTGGAGTGCCGGCTAAGGTGCTGTCCTCGTCACTTGTTCGTGGATTAAAATTACGAGGAGATATGTAGTGGAGGCTGAGATCTATGATAAATCTATCGAGCTCAAAAAACATCATACTGGCGTGGTGTTGAAGTTAGGAGAGTGGGCTGCCGGCTAAGGTGTCGTCCTCGTCACTTGTTCGTGGATTAAAATTACGAGGTCCATCACCAATTACCTTCTTTATGTTTTATAGTATGCCACAACGCTTTTTCAACAAACACTTACTTATCCTATGGAATATTTAATTTTTTTTAAGGACTCGTAACATGACATTCGTAATTCTTGATAATGTGTCTGTAGCATTAATTTTTTTGAACTCATTGCTGCCTTAAATGAGCTATAAATGAAATAGCCTTTTAAACAATATCCAATGTGTGTATTGATTAAAGTTTCACTCATTGGCATGGTTTTTCCCTTCGTTTAAATGAAATTTCGATGTGAACTTATTCCGAAAACTTCTTAAGTTAAAATAACCTAACGCAATGGGTTTATTAAGTCAATAAAAAAACAATTTAAAATGTGATAGAGACGAAAAACTTGATTTATTTATAATGTAGAAGAATTGACGTATTATTGAAAAAAGTAATAAACCCATAAGTAATAAAAGTAATATTGCATAATGGTTTTTGAGAATCAATTTAAAATAATTCAACCTACTAAAAAAAAAAATTCTCCAGAAGTTCATTTTTTAGCAAAACGTACGACTTTTTTAAGACAATGTGTAATTCCTCATTTGATAGATGTAAAAACCTATGTGATGTCTTAAAATAAATACACAATGATTAAAAACACACACACATCGTTACTCTATCTAATTTCTCACAAACTATTTCTAAAATTCTCTTTAAAAAAAAAGTCTAGTCAGTTTAAGATTTGCTGAAGTTTTTTTAAAAATCCCTTTATAAAGATTCGTTCCATTTTATTTGCTTTTTGAGGGACCGTCTTCCCTTACACTAAGTAGATTGTGTCAGTCTGGGGTTGGAGGGACACTCGCCTCCTTTCGAGTCTCAAGACGATATTTGAGCCCGTCTTATTCCATTTTTCCGCGATCGCCTTCAAGTGATCCGATTTCTCCTCCGCCACCCACAACTGCCCTCCACCCCCTCTCTTCAGGCAACTGTTCAAGAGTCGTTGACACACATTTTCCTTCGTTCTCTTTTAATTTCTATCATTTCAATTTTGGCAACGAATAGAACACAGTGACTGTATTTTTCTTTATACATTGTGGAAAATTAAGAGGACTGAATTCGACAAGAATGTAGTAAAAAGTAAAAAAAATTACTTATTCTTCAAAGATTTCTTTTTCTGTCTTCGATTGGCACAAACGAAAAGAACATGAAATAGATTCCATGACATAGAACACAATAATTCGTTCTGTAAATCGAGTTATGACAAATTGCTGTAAATGAAGGGGGTTTTTTTGTGACACTGGTATGGGTACGCTTTTGCAGTATGTAAAAATTATTATTAGTAAAATTACTTATTCTTCAAAGATTTCTTCTTCTGTCTTCGATGGCTCAAACGAAAAGAACAGGAAATAGATTCCAGAACATAGAACAGAATAATTCGTTCTGTAAATCAAATCATGACAAATTGCTGTAAATGAAGGGAGGGGGTTGTGACACTGATATGGGTACGCTTTTGCAATATCTAAAAATTGCTATATCAGTAAAATTACTTATTCTTCAAAGATTTCTTCTTCTGTCTTCGATGGCTCAAACGAAAAGAACATGAAATAGATTCCAGGACATAGAACAGAATAACTCGTTCTGTGGGTACGCTTTTGCAGTATCATTCTACTAAATGACCAAAAAATATCCATAAAGAATCAAACAAAAAGTAATAATTATATCATTCAAAACAAAGATGTTAAAAATAATAATTCAAAAGAATATGTATGAGGATTTTAATTTACTGTCAGAAAAAAATTACGGACATACCTTCAGAAAAAATTTCAGAACTGTGCTTCACACATAAAACATTAAATTCTTCATCTCATTGAGTGAAAAAATGGCAAGGTTTTTGAAAATCGAGTTAAGCAAAATCGAGAACACACTTTTCAACTTTATCTTTCGGAATTGTTTACATACCTTGTGGCGAGGACACGATGGCCTAGTGGTCAAAATATCGACCTCGTGACAGGCATGAGTTTGAGCCTTGTACTTCTGAAGACGCGCCGTGCAGATGGGGCCTCTGCACATCACACCTGTAAAGGCTCAAACGTGGTGTGGCAGCTAGGAGAGGGGATGTGCCAGTTTAGGTGTCATCTTCGTTACTTGACCATGGTTCAAAATTACAAGGTCCGTTGCCTATAGCCCTCGTGCAGCTTTATAGTGCAACGTAAATATAACTCTCTCTTGCATACCCTGGGTGACCAAGGTAGCCTACAGGTCAAGGTAACGGACTCATGGCTGGCTTGTTACTGGTTCGAGCCCGGCACAACTGAAGACCTACAGTGAAGGGGAGCGATGCACGTTAAATCTGTCGAGAGCTCAAACGTCCTCCCGTTGGTGTGGTGTAGTAGTTAGGAGAGGGGGTCAGCTCAGGAGCCATCCTCGTCACTTGACCATGGTTCAAAATTACGAGGTCCGTCGCCAAAAGGCCTCGTGTAGCTAAACAGTGCGACGTTAATATTCACTCCACTCGAAATAATTAAAGTTGGTGCATGTAAAATGAAATCCTGGGTCCCACGTGGATGGGGAAAACACCCTTTTCAGATTCCATGGTCATTATTTCCTCGATCGAGGCTCAAAAAATTAGGAATCCATAAACGTGGTAACCAAATGGTCATGGTCCAGTTCTGGTGGCTGATTGATTGATTGAATAATAACGTCGCACTGTTCAGCTACACGAGGGCTTTTGGCGACGGACCACGTAATTTTGAACCATGGTCAAGTGACATGGACGACACCTGAGCTGGCACCTCCCTCTTCTAACTACCACACCACACCAACAGGAGGACGTTTCAGCTCTCGACAGATTTTATGTGCATCGTTGCCCTACACGGCGGGTCTTTAGTGGGACTGGGCTCGAACTCGTGACAAGGCAAGCCACGATCCAATACCTATACCACTCGGCTACCGCGGCTCCAGTTCTGGTGGCACAAATTCTTTTTGGGTGCCACAGGTGCATTATGATTGGGAGATTGTCATCAGCAATATTTACCTAAATCTGCGCATGTACTAATATTTTACTAGGTTAAAAGCCAAAACAAAAACTGAACTAAAATGAACAAGGAATGCAGATTACAGCATATTACGACAAAATGAGCATGCGCAAAGAGTTCATCTATAACAGTTTAATGGAGTTAAACAGTCTCTCAGGTTGATTACTTTACAAACTTTTGTCTGTATCTGCTTTCCTTTCAATCATGGCGTGTGCATTTCCAGAAGATGATGAAAAAGAAGCAATCTTGAAACTAGCCGGCTTAACCGAAGACGCTAATAAAGAGGAAGGCGAGAAAAAGCTCGTCGCTGTGGGCAACAAAGGGTGTGGTAAAAGCAGTTTTATACAATGTTTCCTAACGGAGGACCGCTTGTATCCTGAATACGTAATCCCGGAACTACAGCGGAAAGAAATAATATGTAACGGGCAGACACTCAAAATAGTTTTTCGGGAAATGCCTTCGTCCGACTCAGAGTTCGATGTGGATGTTCGGGCTCGTGCCTATCCCGGCTCTGCGGGGGTGTTCCTGTGTTTTGCTATCGACGATCGCCAGAGTTTTTTGGACATACCCAAATGGCATGAGGAGGCGAAGAAATATGTTCCTGATGCGAAGTTCTTCGTGATAGGATGCAAGATGGACACTCGAGTTAATGATCTTCCTGTGGGTAGGAAAGAAGGCAAAGACATGGGCAGGGCCGTACAAGCTGTCAAGTATTACGAGTGTTCTGCAGTGAATGGACTTCATGTGGCTGATATGTGTTTGATCATCGAAGAAAAGCTTCGTTCGTGATTCTTCGGGACATTTCCTCTGAAGTGCATCTATATATATCAATTTCATTCAATAACTTTCTTTTTAAAATTCTTAGACAAATAAGCGCGTTGATTTTTGTAATGAATTAATGCTTTTATTAAAAGATTAAATTTCTTAGTTTTCTTGCTTTTTTTCTAATGTTGATTGTGTTATTTGTTTCCTGAATTGTTTAGTTGTGTATTTTAAGTAGAAATTTAAATGGCATTGAATTTGTTTTCTATTGTACTGGATATACGATCTTCCGGTTCGGTCCTAGGTGAGCCCACACCCTTGGCGCGAATTATTTTGGTAGGCGATAGTTGCGCCATCTTGGTAACCCTACTTTGATACACTAGATATGGTAAACCTAACTATTTCTGGAATTTTCGTATTTTGGCCGCGGACATTTCGAATTTCATCTTGTTGTTGGGAAGTATGCCTGAGTGAATATACCTTAGAATTTTATACTTAGTTGAATACGAAAGGTAAAGAATTGACTGAATGGTGTATGAAAGGATTGATTGCTTCAAGTTATGAATGCCCTAAATGTAATGAGCGAATGGGATTATACGAACGAAAGAGTGTTGTTTTGGATGGATTTGAATAGAGATGTCTAAAAAAAGTGTGAATACGCATGCTGTTCAAAATCGTACCAGCCACGTCGAAGGTTTGTTCGACCATTACCTCGCAGAATAAATATGGAGGCGCTCACACGATTATTCGCTAAGCGATGGGACCCTCGAGGCTTTTTTAAAAATTTGTTACGCTGTACCCTCCACTTGGAAAAGATCAGCTGTAAGAAAGTTAATGCTGCTTTTATATTTTTCATCTTAAATGTTTAATTTCTGCATTGTTTACATATATCTTCATCACGCATCCACCTTATCCCGCTATATTTACTTGCCGCCATTGTCGGGTTCGCTTGGCGCTTTTCTCGGTTTGTCGCTAAGGGGCTCTCCTAGGACTTTACCCGATTTTTCTGTCCCCTTTGAGTCACGAATTTAAGAGCAGAAACGGCAGACTCATTTTTTTAGTCCTTCGTGGTGTTCGTGTTGGCGGCGTTGTTGGTTTGGTCTTGCACTCATTGGGTGGGACTGATGGACGTTAAATCTGTCCAGGCTCAAAATCTTCTCATTGGAGGCTGTCGAAATTTGGCACGTAGATGTCTTTATCACTTGACTAGGACTCGTTCTAAGCAATCATTCAATCATGATCACCTTTACTAAACCTATTTCAATACAGCAATGTTAACAAGGAAACGTCAGAGAATTTCTCTATCACATTAAATTTTAGCTTTCCCAGAAATGTCTTTATCGAATAGTAGGACAGATCCCAATAAATTTGAAACCACAGTCAAGCAAGACTATGGACAAAAAAAAACCTATAAGGGTTGGCCAACCCCCCATGGTCTCCCCCCAAAGTTCTGCTCACCAATGTGAGTAGTTCCGATTTAAGTTCATTTTAGGCCCTGGGCGCAGAAAATTTACAGGCCCCCCTAAGCACTTCCGGATCGAAATTTATAACTGGAAAAACTGATTATCCAAGCCATTGGGAGTCCATCCCAAACACTCAAAGGATAAACCGGCACTGAATGTAAAGACTTCATGCCACGACAGGTTAAACGAGCCGCGGTTGCTTACATAAGGGGGGGGACTCAATGTTTTCAGGACTCGAACCCGCTACTCGATAGAAAAATCGGCCACTCGAACGTAACCACTTTTCTACCATGGCCACATTCTCTAAAGGAAGAAAACTATTTTATAAAAAAAAAAACACCTTGAATAGACAAACCCAAAATTTATATCCTATTTGCCATGTAACGAAAGATTTAATTTTCCTTGCTTTATTGTACAACTAGCAACGATTCTCACGAATTTTTTAAACCGTTATTATACTGATCAAACAATAACTCTCATTCTGAGCCAAGAGTAGCTCAGTGGGAGCTATTTTGGGTGAAGAAATTCTAATGGAATGCTCAAATTTACAATGTAGAATATTCCATGAAATAGTACTCTAGGGAATTGAAAATTAGACATCCTAGATACACGTTTAATAAGGGACAAAATGTGCAATTATGTGCAATATAAAAATTTCAAGTAAAAAAAAAGTGACCATGCTGAACTTTAAAAGAAGCTATTAGCGATGAATTTCATGCCATAATGAAGAAACGAGGTTACCATTGAACAAGGGCCTCATTCTACAAACTTCCACAGTAATTTTTAGAAGTCACTTATTTTTGTAGTCATAATAGCTACATAGTCACGGCAGCGAGCCTGTTTCCAGTGTTTCAGTTGTATGGTTAATGTGTCTCAAGTACCCGGCATTAAGCGGAGTTGATGCACGTTAAATCGACTGGTGTTCAAAATTCTCGTATCCGCGGGGTTTTAAATTAGAGTGGTATACCAGCTAAGATGTTGTCCTCGCCACTTGACAATGACTCAAAATTTTGGGGTCCATTCGTAATAGCCCTAGAGTTTCGAACTGCGATGCTGTCAAACAATCAATCAATCTGAACGAGATGAGAACTCTGCTTCATGGAGTTTATTGAAGTTGAGTAATTGTTACTTCGTCACAAATCTTCAAGCGGAAAGAAGTTGAAATAATTTCAAGTTAAGGCGATCGGGATTTTCCCCATTGAACTTGCGTTGCGCTTAATTTTTTGTAGAGGGGCTCTGTGAAGGTTTGTCGTTTAATGTCCTGATGAATTTTATTAATGCACCCCTTTGAACGTTTTCAAGGATTACTGAATGAGTGTCTTAATATCCCAAAAAAAAAACACGAGAGGAACTGGAGACGAACCTCGTAGTTTCGACACCTTAGCTTTCATCCCCTCTCCAGGCAATTACACCTCACCAACGGAAGGATTGTAAGCCTCAAAAGGTCCAGCATGCATCAGCCTCTCCACACGGCGGGTTTTCAGTGGCAATAAAACGCGAACCGCATGCCGCCATGAGTTCGTGGCTAAACCACTGGGTACTCCTTTCCCAAGCTCTGCTGACGGATCTGAAAAATTTGACCTCTAATCATATTGTACATATACAGGAATGGACCTTAAGAAAAGTTAATTTTTTTGTTCTTGTTTCCCGTGGGAGACAGATTGATGATTAAACTTAGATTGCGAACTGCCTAACCAGATTTGAATAGATTGCGTTTTGGTGTTTGATACCTAAATAACTAAAGATAATTCGGAGAAAAAATAGATATAACTATTATTTTTTTAATAATATATAATGAAAAAGTTTTTTTATAAAACCTTGGGAGGCGGAGAATGGGGAGGAAAATAAACATCCCTTCAGTACCGGGGGGTTTTGGGAGGGACCCTTTTTGAACCATGGTCAAGTGACGAGGACGACACCTGATCTGGCACACCATCTCCGAGCTTTCACACCACACTACCGGAAGGAAGTTAGAGTTCTAGACAGATTTAACGTGCATCGCTCCCCAACACGGTGAATCTTCAGCGGTACTAGGCTCGAAACTTTGAGAGTCAGCCCAACCGTTCCTTTCCATAGGCTACTGTGGTTGAAAATGTCTAGGGACATCTAACTAATGTTTGAAATTTAGAGGTTTGTTCTCAATAATCCTGAAGAACGTCGTTAATTAAAGAAAAGTTTAAGTAGAAACATAAATGTTAAAAGTACATGACTCTAGGAGTCAACAGTAGCGTAAACGCCATGGTCACACATGTCATGAGATCGAAACCTAATGCCACTAAAGACCCATCTGAGGGGTTTCTTAAAAAGGTAAATTTTTTGTGGTTCAAAGTCCTTTCATTGGCGTGGGAGAATGTTTCGAGAGAAAGGGGTTAAAAAACCTCGACTTTTTTTGTACGATTTTGTTCAGAATTTGGGTAAGTCACCTATAGCCCTCGCGTTGAGTGTGAGGGTAGTAATCACCCCCTCACTACAGACCCTAGCCGTATAATCCAAATCCCTTTTGGGTTAATGGGGTGCGCCATTGTGAGCTCTTTCTACTTATTCGCGTGCGGATGTTCATACGTAAATCTGCGCATAACCATTTTTTATCAGGAAAAGCCCAAAAAACAAGCTGAAATGAAATCAATATGGGATGCGATTACATCATGTTACGTTAGTATAAGCATGCGCAAAAACTCCTTATCACAGTATATAGATACGTTCTTAATCCCAAATAGTATTTTACGAACATTTACCGATCGCTTTCCTCTCAATCATGGGTGCTTTTCCCAAAAAAGGATGAAATACAAGAAATCGGAACATTGGCAAGGGAAAAACACCATCAGAGTGAAAGGCGAGAAAAAGTTCGTTGTGGTTGGCAACAAAGGGTGTGGCAAGAGTAGTTTTATAGAATGTTTCCTAAAACCCCGAAGCAATTTTAAATTTTCACGCCGGAACACTTAAAAAGATAGTGCGTAACAAGCAGATACTGAACTTTGTTTTGGAACTGCCTTCATCCCACTTGAGTTCGATGTGTATGTCCGATCTCAAGCCTATCCGGGTCTTTTTTTGGTGTGTCTGTGTTTTGCAATTGACGATCGCGAAAGTTTTTGGGACATTCTCAAGTGGAACGATGAGGCGAAGAAATACGCCCCTTATACCAAGTTCTTCGTGATAGGATGCAAGATGGACAATCGATTGGACAATGGAACTGTGAGTATGGAAGAAGGCCTGAGTATGGGGATGCTCATACAAGCTGTCAAGTATTACGAGTGTTCTTCAGTGACTGGAATTCGTGTGGCTTTGCCCATTTAAGAAAAACTTCGTTCATGATTCTCAAGAACACTTCCTCTAAACTTCAAATAAGAACATTCAATATTTCATTTTTTTTTAAATTCTTATACACAAAAAGACCTAAATTATTTCTGTAATTAGCTTATGCTTTTATTAAAAGACTGAATTTTTAGTCTCCTTTCATTTACCTTAGGTCTTTTACGTTATTTGGTTTTAGTATATCTTGGCTGTACCTTAAGCAGAATTTAAAATGACGTTGGATTTGTTGTCTATTGTACCAGATGTACCGTTCTTGTGTGTGTGCATCCCCTTTGAGTACAAGATTTACGAACAAAGATAGCAGACTCTTGTAATGTTTGTGTGACCTCCAATTTGGGTTGAGTTGAGTTGAATTTTTGGTGTTTTATGGCGTATGAGCCAGTTTTGGCTATACTTCCAAGCATTCCTAGGTCTGTGGTCTGGACGGGAAAAGAACAAAAGAAGAAATTGGATGACAAGATGGAGGGTCGAAAATAGAGAAGGATCACTGGGGTTCCCCGGGGTCGTGACACCCGTGTTTAACAAAGATAGTAAATCCCTTGGGAAAAGGAAAAGATCACTAGGGTACCTCGGAATTGTGACACCTTTACCCACCTAAAGAAGGTGAGCCCCCTGAGGGGGACCTCCAATTTGGAGTCAGCTTTGTAGACTTGAGTCCCAAGTTCATTGGATTGGGCTGTTGGGTTTAAATCTTTCAAAATTCTCGCATTGGTGAACTGTGGGTGTTTGGAGAGTAAGGTGCCAGCTCAAGTGCATTTCGATCAAGGCTCACTTATAAGCATTCATTCAATTGGTGTCCCCCCCGTACTGTTGTTTTTGTCGTGTGTTTCATCCTGGGATACATATAAAAAAAGAGATGGACAGAAACATACAGTGCATAAACACAAATATATATACTTTATTTTACAAACCATGATCTCAACATAGAACAGAACGGGTGCGCTGCTTTCCATTCGAGATGCGAATCCATTTCAGGTGAAAGTCCGACTTCTTTTCCCGAAGATGCATCCATGCCTTATTCTGGATTCGAACCTGAGATCAAAATCCTCAAGATGGTGAAAATGGGATGCTTTCTAAAATTTCGATCTCGTTATCGACGGCCCAAAACCCAGATATGGAGATAGTAGTTAGAGAACCCTTTGCCCCAGACAGGGCGTTTGAATTATGCGTTTCCCCCGTCCAATTATTTTTTTTTCGCTTTTTGGTCTTTGGGGACAATGGCATTGAATTGTTTTGAGCTAGGTAAAGGACGAGGATGATCTTAAGTTTGCACCCCATTGTCCAAATTCCCAAACACCTAGGTGAGGAATTTGATCTGTGATGGATTTAGGCTGTATCAGCCGCTCTACATGAAGGGTGTTCGGTGACATCAGGATTCGAACCCATGACTCGATAGAAACAACGTCAACCATTCAACCATAACTATGTGGCCGCGGTAGCCTAGTAGTCAAGGTATCTGATTGTGGCTGTCTTGTCACGAGTTCGAGCCCAGTTTAGGTAGTACCCGCAGTGTAGGGTAGCTATACACTTTAAATCTGCTGAGATCTCAAACGTCCTCACTTTGTTTTGGTAGATAGGTGAGGGGGCTGCCAGCTCCGGTGTCATCCTCGTCTCTTAACCAGGGTTCAAAATTACGAGGTACATCGCCAAAAGCCCTCGTGTAGCTGAACAAAAAAAGACTTTAAAACCACTCTTAAAAATAATTTTATTAAATTTTTAAAATTTTTTAACGACATTTTCTAATTTTAAACATACATTATTTGGAACAGTAATTTTAATTAAGGACATATACATCCTTACATTTAATTATTGATAAAATCTGCTAATTTTACCCGATTTTTTGTTTTAAAAATTACCGCAATTTCATTGCCTAGGGATTTAGGTCTGTGGAAAAAACAATTTGGCTATTTTTTCCCCTGCCCCCCAAAACGTACTTTTGGGGCAGTAAGGCCTTTTAACCCACTAGAATCTTTACCCCCCCCTCGCAATGCCGGGGGTACGTAACGTCACGCCTTCCCCAACCTTTTTGGAAGGCGCGGCCAGGGGTCCGCGGTTCGGGGGAAGGGATCGACCGGGGTTGCCTTGTCACGAGTTCGCCAGTACTACTAAAGACCCGCCGGGGGCAGCTATGCAAGTTAAACGTCAAGAGCTGAAACGTCCCCCTTGGTGTGGTGTGGGTTAGGGGAGGGGAAGTAGGTGTCGTCCACGTCACTTTACCGGTTCAAAAAACGTGGTCCGTCGCCAAAAACCCCGTGTAGCGAACAGTGCGACGTTAATATTCAATCAATCAACAAGCGGCCAGTGTTGCCGATCGTGCGATTTTTTGGGAAATTTTTCTACTTTTAAAAAATTTTCGCTACTTTCCCCCATTGCTCTTCATTGAAGATCCCGCTACTTTTTTCTACTTTCAACCATATATGTAAACGTTTCGGAAAAATCGAAAAAAAAAAGTGATTTTAGTCCCCAAAGAAAACATGAAATTGCAGTATGTTTCACCACACCGAAACGCCGAAATTTCTCTCCTTCCCCCTCGCCAACGCTACGAATCTCAAAGCGGACTCCCCTCTCCCACTACAAGTGGTAGAAAAAAGAAATGGCGGGATTCTTTCTAATCCCGATAGAAGCATGAAAAGGAAACATGTAATATTCTTAAAAAATAGAGGCTTAGAGAGAATTTCTACATAAATATTAAACTGGGAAAGTAATTTGAAAGGTCAAATTCTTAAAGAACTAAGTAAATTGTATAATTATCATCAACGGTGCTGCATTGAATTAAAGAATACAAATCTATTTTTGTAATTATCTTACGTTGCAGCATTAGACTTATAAAAAATTGCACACAATGACGTTATTGTAATCTAGAGAATTTAAAGTAAAAAAGATTAAATCCCTTTGAAAAGGGTTTTTTTCATAAATTCAGTGGCGTAACGATACCCTCGCATTGCGGGAGGCCTAGGATTTAGGGGCCCAAAGTCACGACGAAGTACCATTTGGCTTGGGGTCCGAAAGTTGACCTTTCAATGGGGCCCCCAATACTCCAAGCCACTTTTCCCAATCAACTCTACTTGTCTTTACTTAAATTAATACAAGGATAGAATTAAGTATTGTTAAATTATACAGCTGCCACTTTTAACAAAATTTGAGCGGATTAATTTTGCCTTTCAAAGTGATCATGGTGATCATTACAAATTACTGAAAGAATTAAAAGATTATACACCTTTACTCTTTTAAGAAGAACAATTTACCCTAAATATGTGAATCTCGAAGTCGACATAAGTTTAACAAGCATTTATTTGCCTATTGAAGTACTTAATGAATGTCTTTTTGAATAAACTAACAAAATAATATCTACAGAATCTACTAAAGAAATCTATCAAAGATGTCATAGTTTTCTCAAGATTTTTTATGTGAGCAACTTTTAAACCAAATCCTTTCAAATTACGGGAATTTAAAAAAGATGAAGAATCCCCTAATAATTTTTAAAATTCAAAGCATCTTTTTTTTTTCATCTGCCTTCAGATTTAGCAGACCAATTTAAATTATATTGTAACGTCGTGAGTAGTTAGCAAACAAGAAAATTTGTCACAGCCTCATTTAAAAATTAAAGCAGTATTTATTTGCTTCATAGGTTACTAAAAAGTCCAATAAATATGTCAAGCCGGGCGGACAGTCTATTTCACGGGAGTTCAATCCTTTTCCGAAAGGCACTCGCTAATCCCTTTCTTTTTCGGCCCTCTCCAGTTTTCTCCATCCAGGGCTCTACATCAAGTTTTCCATCCAGGGCTCTCCCTATCTGTCTCCATCCAGGGCTCTATCTCTCTATTTCCATCCAGAGCTCTCTGTCTCAAAATCAACCCCTTTTAAACACCAGGGGCGGGTCTACAACACGCCCCTCGTCTTTCTCATTGGCAGGCCAAAAAAAAAGGTCTGCCCTTGGCCCCGGGCCACATTCGTCTCCTAGTTGTGCGGCAAACACAAACACATTCCTGGTCTGTCTGGAATCTAAGGGTGCCATAATTCTCATTTAACTTCTGAACACTCTTATTCATCACACCACCTGGGTTTTATAACCCTATTCTCTCGGCACCGGCTTTCATACAGGCTTCGCCTATATGTCAACCTATTGTCACCGGCTCTCTTTAGATATTGTAACTTCCAGACTCGATGTCGGCGTTTGTCTGAGGTAAGACAATAAACAATGACCCCATGGCCACGTGCTCTTGTTACCTAACGTCTGTTTGGAGACATAAAACTTCGCATGAATAGAAAGGTGAGGTTCACCCCAATCGAAGACGTCACAATATGTTCTGGAGAATCAATGAAGACAAATTTTTAACATACAGCTGAAAGATGTTTTTCTATCTGAATTTGAGCTTTTAAATGATGGGGTTTATTATTAAATTATTTGGGTGTCACATTTTCAATATAAAAGACGCAGTTGGAAATCCATTTTTAAGAGATTTAGGTATATTTGCTTTAAAGCTTTACAGCCTACCCATAAGTAATGTCAATGGAAATGGTATTCTCTAGAGTTACGTCAAAAAAGACAAAATTAAGAAATCGAATGTGCCTCGAACTGTTTGAGTCAATTCTCAGAATCAAAAATGACTTTGGAAGAATGAGGGACACTTGCTGTGTTGCTTTCATTCCATCGCCACAAATGCTTCGATATAATTCAGAAATTTATAAAAAAGACACAGAAGAGATCACGATACTTAGCAGGAAGAATTTGAAAGTATTTTAAATGAATTAAATAATTAAAACATTTTAACGTATTTTTAAAACAGTTTTACAAAATTAAAAAAATTATATTTATGAGTTTCAAGTGAAAATCGATTTGCTACTTTTCGCTGCTTTTTTTCCCTCTTCGTGCTACTTTGCTGCATAAGTTTCTGGCAAATCTGCTTGAGGCTAGACAAATATTTAGAGTTCTCCCATGTCGCCTAGGCACTATACGTTTACAAAAACATCCATACAATCTCCGGATTCTAACCAGACCCTTTCCCCAAATCAAAAGGCATCACCAATTCAAAACAAAGTTGCCAAATGCTGTCATCGTTGTCAGAGGCGGATTAAGTGGCTGGCGGACTTGGCGCCTCCAGGGGCCCCCAGTGCCAGTAAGGGCCCCAAGCTTGATTAATTCCAGTTATAAATTCAACGTGCAACAAAAATATCTTAACACTTTCACCGCGAGGGACGAGATAAATCGTCTTCCAGGATTCACAAGTGGCCGCGGTAGCCGAGTGGTATAGGTATCGGACCGTGGCTTGCCTTGTCACGAGTTCGAGTCCAGTACCACTAAAGACCCGCCGTGTAGGGCAGCGATGCACGTTAAATCTGTCGAGAGCTGAAACGTCCTCCCGTTGGTGTGGTGTGGTAGTTAGGAGAGGGTGGTGCCAGCTCAGGTGTCGTCCACGTCACTTGACCATGGTTCAAAATTACGTGGTCCGTCGCCAAAAGCCCTCGTGTAGCTGAACAGTGCGACGTTAATATTCAGTCAAAACACTGTAAGTCCAAGACAACACTGGACAAAGCAAAATTAATCAATATATTAAAACTTATTTTTTTACTTTAATACTGTATTAAAGACGAAAAACACAATTTCTTTTTTAAAATCAATAATCTTAAACCAATTTTTTCACCCTTTGTATAAATTTTTGGATAATACTATTCTACAAATGGAAAAGGTTTCGTGCGAAAATCTTTATAAGTGGTAAAGTCATTAAATGTTTAATTAAAAATTTGAGTATTGTTTGAAAAATCGTAAAAAAAAGTTTGGGGCATTTTATTTTTTAAATGACTGAGAGAAAAGAAAGAACTTTTTTAGTGTAGAATATCGATTCACATTAACAAGAAAAAAAATTCATTCGGAATGATTTAGAAATCTTTTTCATGAAAACGCATCGATTTTGACTCATTTTAGAAAACATCGTAAAAAATAGAAAATATCATTATTTTGTAAAAAGAATTATAACGTATCATGGCAAAATAAAGGATCTTTCCGATTCTGTAATTATTTTTTTTCTTTCTGAGTTTTATAGAACGAATTCGATGACTTTTTTAAAAACGTCGAAAAAAATCGGAACTTCTTTAAGCTCAATCCGAAAAGCTACTCGGCAGGATAAAAAGCAAAAAGGGGTAAAACAATTAAGCGTTTTAAGGTTTTTAATTAATATCTTTTTAACTAATTGAGACATCGGAATATAAATGGTCAAAACATGCATTGTCATCCAAATTAAAAGTGTATACAAAATTTCAGCTCAATCGGTTGAAAACATTATCTTCAAATTTGAGTTGCAAGATTCCACCCGAACAAATTACATTGCAAGTTGAATAAAAGCTTGTAAAATAATTCCAAGCTAAAGCGATTGCAATTTTTAACATTGAACTTGGCTTGCGCTTTATTTTCTATAGAGTACCTCTATGAAGGTTGCAGTTTAATGTATTGATGAGTTTTATTTATGTACCACTTGGAACCTTTTCAAGGGCTACTGGATGAGTGTTTGTTAACGTCCCAATACAAAACAGCACGAGAGTTACTGTTGATGGACCTCGTAGTTTTGACAACACCTGAGCTTGCCTCCCCTTTCTAAACTATAAACCTCAACAACGGGAGGACTGTAAGCCTCGAAAGGTTTAGCATGTATCAGCTCCAACCACACTGCGTGTCTTCAGTGGCAATAAGGTTTGAACTCATGACACGCCAACCACGAGTTCATGGTAATAACCACAGGAGTACCACGCCCCCAAGGGCTACTGCAGACGGATGTGAAATTTCGAACTCTAGTCATATTGTACATATACACTGGCGGGAATGGATCCTAAGAAAAGTGATTTTTTTGTTTAATTCTTCATTTTGGTAGGGAGGCAGGTTGATGGTTAAGCTTAGATAGCGAACTGCAGAACCAGATTTGAATAGATTGCGTTTTAGTGTTTGATACATAAACAACTAAAGATTATTACAAGAAATAATATATAATATATATATAATTATACGTTATTGCTTTAATAATATATAATATAGAAATAACCCTTATATAAAATCCTTACGAGGTGTGTTATGAATGTCAAATGAGTGAGTGAAAATAAACGCAGCATTATAGAACTACTTCAGGGCTTGTGGCGACGGACCTCGTAATTTAAACCATGATCAAGTGACGAGGACTACACCTGAGATGAAGCCATTTCTCCTAACTTGCACACCACACCAACGGGAGGACATTTGAATTCTAGACAGATTTAACATATATCGCTCTCCTACCCGGCAGGTCTTCATCAGTACTAGGCTCCAAACTCATGACACGCCCGCCACGAGTTTGTTACCTTGACCACTAGGCTACTGCACCCCCGAACCCAATGTCTAGTGTGTCATCTAACTAATGTTCGAAATTTAGAGGTTTGTTCTCAATAATCCTTGTAAGCCTGAAGAACGTCGTTAATTAAAGAAAAGTTTAAGTAGAAACATAAATGTTAAAAGCACATGACTCTAGGAGGCAATAGTGGCTTAGACGCCATGGTCACGCATGTTATGAGTTCGAAACCTAATGCCACTAAAGAACCACCGTGTAGAGGCTCTGTTGCACGGTAAATTTGTTGTGGTTCAAAGTCCTTTTATTGGCGTGGTGAGAATGTTTCGAGAGAAGGGGTTCAAAACCTCGACTTGACTTGTCGTCACTTGACCTTGGTTCAGAATTATGAGGTAAGTCACCTATAGCCCTCGCGTTGTAGTGTGATGGTAGTAATCACTCCCTCACTACATGACCCTAGCTCGTATCATCCAAATCCCGTTTGGTTAATGCGCGTGCGTCACTATTGTGAGCTCGTTCATACTTATTCGCGTGCGGATGTTCATACGTAAATCTGTGCATATACCAATTTTTTATCAGGTAATAGTCACAAAACAAGCTGAAATGAAATCAATATGAGATGCAGATTACATCATGTTACGTTAATATAAGCATGCGCAATAAGCTCACTTATCACAGCTACATGGAGATACAGTTCTTAATACCAATGAGTATTTTACGAACATTTACCAGTATCTGCTTTCCTCTCAATCATGGCGTGTGCATTTCCAAAAGATGATGAAACCCAAGAAATCTTGGAACTAGCCTGCTTAATCGAAAACAATCTCAGAGGGGAAGGCGAGAAAAAGTTCGTTGTGGTTGGCAACAAAGGGTGTGGCAAGAGCAGTTTTATAGAATGTTTCCTAATACCAGACCGCAAGCACCCTGAAATTTCACGCCGGAACACATGCGTAAAAAGATAGTGCGTAACAAGCAGATACTGAATTTAGTTTTTCGGGAACTGCCTTCATCCGACTCTGAGTTCGATGTGTATGTCCGATCTCAAGCCTATCCCGGCTCTTTTGTGGTGTGTCTGTGTTTTGCAATTGACGATCGCGAAAGTTTTCGGGACATTCTCAAGTGGAACGATGAGGCGAAGAAATACGCCCCTTATGCCAAGTTCTTCGTGATAGGATGCAAGATGGAAACTCGAGGGGACGATGAAACTGTGAGTATGGAGGAAGGCCTGAATATCAGCAAGCTCATACACGCTGTGAAGTATTACGAGTGTTCTGCAGTGACTGGACTGGTTCTCAAAGAAAAACTTCGTTCATGATTCTCAAGGACACTTTTTCTTAAGTTCAAATAAGAACGGTCACGAGTTCATTTTTTTTTTAAAATTTTAGAGAAAAAAAGCTTGATTATATTTTTGTAATTAGCTTATACTTTTATTAAAAGACTTAATTTTTAATCTTCTTTCATTGACCTTATGTCTTTTACGTTATTTGGTTTTAGTATATCTTGGCTGTACCTTCAGCAGAATTCAAAATGACGTTGGATTTGTTGTCTCTTGTACCAAATGTACCGTTCTTGCACCTCCTTTGAGTACGAGATTTACGAACAAAGATAGCAGACTCTTGTGATGATTATGTGGCTTCAAATTTGGGGTTAGCTTTGTAGACTTGAGTCCTAAGTCCATTGGGTTGGGCTGGTGGGTTTAAATCTTTCAAGATTCAAAATTCTCACGTTGGCATAATATGGGTGTTTGGAGAGTAAGGTGCCAGCTCAAGTGCCTCTCGATCAAGGCTTAATTATAAGCATTCATTCGATTGGTGTACCCTCCATTCTGTTTTTGTCGTGTGTTTCAACCTGGGATACATATGAAAGACGACAGAGATGGATGAATAGAAACATACAGAACTTACACACAAGAATATAGACTTTATTTTACAAAACATGGTCCCAGCATGGAACTGCTTTCCTTTCGAGACGGGAATCCATTTCAGGAGAAAGTCCAACTTCTTTTCCTAGTAGATACATTCCTGCCTTACTCGGGATTCGAACCCGAACCCACTCGATTACAAGCAGAGTGTCATAGCCACCATATTGGGTGGAGTGGCGTGCCCCGTACCGAAATATTATTTTAAGAGAGCAAATTAATCCTGTTTTATCTAATGATCAGCTATGTAGAAGGGTTGATTGATGTGCATTACATTTGACTGAGCTCAAAATCCTCAGGATGGTGAAAGGGGGATGCTTTCTAAAATTTCCATCTCGTTATCTGACTGTGGTTTAAAACTAGATAGTGGAGATAGTGGTTAGAGAACCTCTGTTTCTCTTTTATATACAAAGAAAGCGTTTGAATGATGTGATTCCCTGTCCAATGAATTGATTGTTTCTTAAGGTCGCATTTTGAAGCTACATTGGGACTACTGGCGATTGATATTATAATTTTGAGCTACGGTCAAGTGACGAGGCTGATCTTAAGTTGGCACCCCATTGTCAAAATTTCCAAACACAAACCTTAGGACTTTGATTTATGACCGATTTAGCGTGCATCAGCCACTCTACATGAAAGCTGTTTGGTGGCATCAGGATTCGAACCCATGATTCGATAGAAACACCGTTAGCCTTGCAACCATAACCATGTGGCCGCGGTAGCTTAGAGGTCAAGGTCCCGGATCGTGGCTGGCTTGTCACGAGTTCGAGCCCAGTACCACTAAAGACCTGCCATGTAGGGGAACGATGCACGTTACATCGTTCGAGAGCTTAAACGTCCTCCCGTTGATTGATTGATTGAATGTTAACGTCGCACTCTTCAGATACACGAGGGCTTTTGGCGAAAAAACCACGTAATTTTGAACAATGGTCAATGACGGGGACACACCAGTGGCACCCGCCCCCTAACTACCACACAAACACCAATGGGAGGACGTTTCAGCTCTCGACAGATTTAACTGCATCGCTCCCCCACACGGCGGGTCTTTAGTGGTACTGGACTCGAACTCGTGACAAGGCAAGCCACGGTCCGATACCTATACCACTCGGCTACCGCCGCCACAACGTTCCCGTTGGTGTGGTAGCTAGGAGAGGGAAGGTGCCAGCTCAGGTGTCGTTTTCGTCTCTTGACACAATGATTAAAAATTACGAGGTCTGTCGCCAAAAGCCCTAGGGTAGCTGAACAGTGTGACGTTAATATTCACTCACTTACTCGACCATAACCATTCGGCTACCACCGTCGCTATCTAAAGCGAGAAAACGTTTTATAAAAATAATTACGTCGAAACTTTGGATGAACGAGGACTCGAAATTATATCCTACTTGGTATACAACCGATGATCTATAATTTCAATTTTTCTTACTTTTTATATCACTGGCAATGAGTTTTAGAAATTTTGGAAATTCTTATATTGATCGGAGAATAACTCGCGTTCTATTCTTCAAGCACCTCTTGGTCGGAGCAGTCTTCGGAAGATTTTACTTGCAAGCATTTTAATGAAATGCTCCGATTTTATAATGAATATTCCACGAAAGTCGGAGCTCAGGTGCTTTCCTCTACGGCGGAAACTGGGCGTTAAAATTACATTGCGGTGATTGGTATGCCACCTATATGGTGACGCACTGAAAAGTAACGTACTAAGCCTGCTATAGTACATGCCGGATGTTTCAAAAGTCCCGCACATCCACATGGTAATCCTTGTTGCTTAAAAACCAAAAGTGTTGGTTGAGATTTCTGTCACTAGATGGCAGCAGGGGCCTTATCATAAGAAGTTTTGAACGTAGCGTAATCAGTTTCAAAATACTTGTCAGTTGTAGTCAGTTGAGCACAACGAGAGAGGCACGATTTTTTCCAACAGCAAATAATAGCCATCGTGGAATTTTATTTCATTGCAAAATCTCACTGCCGTGTGATAAATGCATTTCAGCAGAAATATCTGGGGGAAACAGCACTAAATGTATCAACGATAACACGTTTAGTGCAATGGTTTCGTGGCACAGAGGATTGGTTGCAGACAGGGGTTTCCGGGTGGGAGGCCCATAGTGGCACCCAAGCCCGGGCCTTACAAAGAAGTCCAATAAAAATGACCATCCGTCTACATAAACATCATTACCCCGAAATAAAAGGAACAGTGATGAACGAAAAAGTTTGGGTTGTATCAAGACGGGCCCCTTTCACAAATCTGGGGAAATATGGAAGTTTTAACTAAATTTTTTGGGATGATCGTCCGTTTCCAAAGGGTCATACGTGTAAATTCCGGTTTTTTTCCTTTTGGAGATGTCGGGAAAATGTTTCCCCTGCAGGAAAAATTTCCAACCCCGGATAAACCCTCAATGGTAAAATTCTTCATGCAATATCGCGGACTTTTATTCCCCCACTTTCCCCGAAAAAGGTATCAATTAACGGTAAAAGAGTTCGATTTGGGGCCCGGGAAAAACCAAAAAATTTTTTTGGAAATTTTTATCCGATTTTACCACGCTGACACTTGGAAAAAAGAAACCCTTTTTAAACCTTTTTTTTTTTTCCCTTTTTATTCTGTTTGTTAACATAATTCATTTTGGTTTTAAAAATCAACCACAAAGGGATATGCGCGATTTTTGGAAACACCCGGTACCAACTGCAGCCCCATTGGGAAAAATTTTCCAAAAAAGAATATTGTAGGGAAATTTGAAATTTTAAGCATTTGTTCCCAAACCCCTTTTTTCCACCCCAAGATATGTTTAAAAGGACATAGTGAAAATTATGTACAGGAAAAAATAAAGATTTGAAAAAAACAAAAAGGTAAAAAATAGGGTTTAGTATACATATCGTTTTTTTAATAAGCGATATAAGGAATTTTAAAAAAGGGGTTTTAACCAACAATTTTTCGGTTTTTAAAAGTAAATAAATCAAGAAAACGAGGTTTATATGGAGCAGGTGCTTTATTATACTAACTTCCAAATTACTTCCCATCCGGTATAGTGGTTAGGGACGCTGGCTGTTGTGCCGTTGGGCTTGGGTTCAAATCCCGGAGAAGGCATGGATGTTTGTAAATGTATAGTGCTTTCGCATCATGGGTGGTACTCTAAATAGCCGTCGAGCCGCAAGTCCTCTCATGAGGTTGGTGGAAGGCCTCCGACTACCCCAAAGGGGCTCTCCCTCAAAGTTGGGGTGGAATCGAGTAAAATCGCCCTGTCACCTGCATGGTGCTCAAAGCTACGGCTAATGGTAGGCTTAAATGTAGCTGTTTGCCGCGAGGAATTTTGTGGGGCTTTGATCTGATGTTACCAACCAGGGGGGTTTTGGAACAAAAAAGTTTTCAAATTACCGTCCGGCCCCCAATTTTTGTGAGTGGTCATGGCTGTGAATCCACTGTCAGCTTTGTTTCTGTCATGTCATGAGTTCGAATTCTGACGCTAGGAATAGTTCAGTGTATAGAGGAATCGATGCACACAAAATTAAATCTATCAGGACTCTAAATCCTCACAGGTGGGTGTTATAAATTAAAAAGAGAGGATGCTTCTTGGGGTGGAAAAACCCGGTACTTTGGGGAAACGAATCAAAATTATCGGTTAAGTCAACAAAAAAATTAAAAGTTTTTTTTGAAGGACGTTTATAAGGGAATCAGTCCATCCTTAAGAGATGATTCGGCTTATGGAGCTTATTGAGGATGGGTAATTATTAGTTCGTCACACATATTTCAATTCAAGAGGGAAAGGGGAAAAACGAAACCAAAAAATTTTTTTGTTAAGGCGACCCTAACTTTTCCAATTTAACCCTTTTAGCCGGATTTTTTTTGGGGACCTCTGACGGGTTTAGTTTGTCTTTTAATTTTGGGTTTAGTTTTAAAAATTTAAATTTTGGGGGAGCCGTATTTTTTAAAGTCGCGATACAAAGCAAAGCGAGAGCTTTTGGTGACGAACCTCGTAGTTTTGAACCTCGGTCAAGTGAAGAGGACGACACCTGATGTAGGATCTTCTCTCCAAACTACTACACCACGCCAATGGGAGAACTATTTAGGCTCAAAAGCTCCTCCACACGGTGGGTTTTTAGTGATACTCAGGGTTGAGCTCATGACACACCGTATATTTTGTGACCATAACCTTTGAACTATCACGCCCCCAACCAGGTGTCGTCCACGTCACTTGACCATGGTTCAAAATTACGTGGTCCGTCGCCAAAAGCCCTCGTGTAGCTGAACAGTGCGACATTAATATTCCCTCACTCACCACGCTCCCAAGGGCAATTGGAGAAGGATTTGTAATTTTAAACCATGGTCAAATGGTATATATACACTGGTGTGTCAATGAATTTTAATGTCTTGGCTAGTTTAATGATGTTCAATCATGAATATATCGAGGTTTGGGATTCAATACTTATGGAACCAAAGGTGATCGCGAGAAATATATAAGTTTGAATCCTCATAGTATATAATATTGAACTGAAATTTAAAATCCTTGCGCAGTGAGTTATGAGTGTCAAAAGAGTCATACTCGGATGTTTAAGACTCGAAATACAGAGGTTTGGTGTCCCATTGTCCGTCTGAGGCTGCCGTAAAGCGTTAATTAATGTGAATGCATGATAAATATTTTAAATATATGACCCTATATATATATATATAATCTGGCATTCACAAATTTCGATAAGATATCACATGTACCTTATAATTGAGAGCTCGTAGCCGGTGATGTTCATGGAAATCTCTGCTGCGTATACTAAATTTTTTACTAGGATAATAACCTAAATCCAAACTGAAATGAAATGAATTAGGAATGCAGATAATATCGTGTTATGATAATATGAACAGCACAAAAAGTTCATCTATAATAGCTGTTTGGAGTTATACCGTTCTTCACGCAGAGGTCCAAAAGTTAGCAAGTAATACTTCCTTTTAATATTTTCCAAGCATGGCAAGTTCATTTGTAGAAGGAAAAGAAACAATTTTGAAACAAACCGGTTTGAGCGAAGACACCCTCAGAGAGGAAGGCGTGAAAAAATTTGTCGTGGTGGGCAACAAAGGGTGTGGTAAGAGCAGTTTTATACAATGTTTCCTAATAGGAAACTGCTTGTACCCTGAATTTAAGACCCCGGAACTGATGCATAAAACGATAGTGTGTAACGGTCAAATACTCAATTTAGTTTTTTGCGAAATGCCTGCGTCCGACTCGGAGTTCAACATAAATGTTCGGGCCCATGCCTATCCCGGCTCTGTTGGGGTTTTCCTATGTTTTGCTATAGACGATCGCCAAAGTTTTCTGGATATACCTAAGTGGTTCGAGGAGGCGAAGAAATACGCCCCCCAATGCAAAAAATTTGTTAAGGGTGCAAGATGGACACCGGGGAGGATACCGTGTGTTGGGAGGAAGGCAAAGCAATGAGCAGGGTCGTACGAGCTGTCAAGTATTACGAGTGTTCAACAGTGATTTTCAGACTCTTCCTCCAAAGTGCAGAATCAACTACGTTCAATAAGCGGATTTTTAAATTTTTGGGCAAAAAAGTGTAACGATTTTTGTGTAATGAACATTAGCTTTTATTAAAAGATCTATTATTGTCAATTGCGTTATTTGACTTTTATTTTTTAACTATTTGATTTAAGTTCTATTCTTGAGAATGGGATTTATAAAGATTGCAGACTTTTTTTTTTTCATCCCGCTGTGTGTTTGTGGTCGCCGAGTAAAAAACTC
>BMAV01018875.1:0-10601 GCA_019973955.1 Trichonephila inaurata madagascariensis
TTTTTGTACAGAGCATATATTGAAAAATTGGGATTATTGCCTGTCTGATTTTTTTTTCTATAAATTTCCCCCTTTCATGGTTTGCTTTCTTTTCAGGTTAGCCCCTCCTGAATCCTCCCCAAAATTGGGGGTTTACGATTTACAAAAAATTTTTTTAATTTAAGGATTTTAAAATTTTTTTTTGTTTGTCTCCAATGTGTGTATGCTATGTTAAACCATTTTGTGCTAAAAAAATTTGTAAAACTAGTCATTTAATTTTTTGGAAAAAAAACTTAAAATTTGTGTTTTTTAAAATGCTCTCCCCCTCAAAATTTCTACCATGAAATTTGATTTAAATACCTCAAATTATGTATAAAAAAAGTTAGTATGGGTTTTTGTGAAAAATGATTGTATTTGTATAATACTTTTTTTATAATGCTTATTGAAAATTTTTTAAAAAATGTAAAATTCGGTTCAACTTTTTTTAAAAAAATAAGTATTGCTTTGAAATGCGTAAATTTTTTTGTTACATGTACTATCACATTTGGAAAAAAATCAAAGCATTAGGAAAAACAAAAAAAAACCCTTGCTTTTAAATGAAGACAAAATAGTTATGTTATTTTTCCCGAGATAATAATTTTAAAAAGTTTTGATTTGTTCCATGGGATGTGAATAAAAAAAAAGTAAAATCTATCTAATACTGCTTTTTTTTTTTTTTAAGTTTAAAAGCAAATTTTGTGAGGTTATAAAAAAGTATATGAAAAAAAATTTAGACTAAAAAATTTAGACTTGTTTTTTTGGGATTTTTGTCAACTAATCGTACTGTGTTCCTTAAATAATTTATACGTAGACTGAGGCCGTGGGTAGCCTAGTTTTTTAGAGCACCGGACTAACCGGCCTGGGTTCTGCTCCTACCGCCAAATACCCTCCGTACGTGGGCCGCTCGTTAAATCAGTGGGTCGAAAGTCTTGTGGGCTGAAAAAGGGGTGCGGAACTGGAAAATTTCCCCCAATTCGTTTCCATCCCCAAATTTTAAGGTGGATATGATGGTGCGCCATCTATCGTTCCTTCGGGGAAATTTTTCCCAGCTAAATCGTACTGCCACCTGTATGGTGCTCAAAGGGTAAAAACCAACGACAAAGGGGTCTTTAGCCCATTGAAAGATGAATTTCGTGGGCCCCGTCTGACTATGTAGACGGTGGCATAACAACAACAATATGTGAAATGTGCAGATGTCCTTTGCTGTCCATTTTAGTTCAGGTAAAAATACTTCCCACCTTCTGTAGCGTAGACTTTAAAAAAACACAAAAAATATTCTTGAATAACATTTATGTCAAAGGTTTTGCAGAACACAATAAAGGAAAAATGGATAATGTACAAAACCGGGGGTTAGAAAAAATGCGTATGTTTCTAAAGGGGAAACACCACCATTAACATTCAAAGCTGAAGTGCATCAGAAGTGTGCATCTATGTTGTGTTGTTGGTGAGACAGCAAGGGTACAGTGCACAATGAGTTGCTGAAGAAAACAACCACCTCCCCTTTATCCTAGTTATCTCGGGTTTTTGTATGTATTGCAGTTAATTATTACCCCAAAAAACTCGGGGAAGCGGGGAAATTGTCAGTACGATTGGTTTTATCACGGTTTAGGGCCGGCTCTAGCACTTTCCCCCCCGGACAAAATGGAAAATGCCCCCCCCCTCTAAAGAAAAAAATTATCAAAAATTAATTGTTCACATAGATACACCCTATAGAATAATTTTTGCGAAAAAAAGGGGAAACGAACAATTATATTTTTTAACGTCTCAAAAATAAAAATAGTTGGGGAATTAAAATTATTATTATTTAAAACGGAAAAAAGGTAAAAGAAGAAATCGCCCATTTCACCAGGAATTTCTTCAAAGAAGGAATCTACTGATGGTGACGGGGCCCTATGGCCCCCCAAACCCCTTGTTTTTTTTTAATTTGTTATAATTCCTATATAATCAAAAATTTAAATTAAATATTTGTCTTTTTAATTTTTTTAAATTAATGTTTTATTCAATAATTAACTGTGTTTTGTTCCTAAAAATCGAAAAAATAAAAAAAATGATACAAATGATGAATTTTTAACCCCGGCCCCCCTTAAAAAATTTCCCTGTTGCGCTACTGATGGTGGGGATCACCCTTTATTTCAACTAATAGTAGCAACTACATGAAACTAAAATAAAACATCTCCTGGGGTTTTATCTACCAAAAACTCTAATTCCCCCTGTTCCAGATAGCTGAAACAGGCCATCGTATGGTGTAAATTCCATTGTACCCCCCCGAGCGGGGGAAAAAGGCACTAGTAAAAGATTAAAATATATCCAACTTAGAATTAACATTACTCCCACCTCGAACCCTTCAAGTTTCAACAAAAAAAACTGGCAGAAAACATTCAGAGTAAAAAAAAGAAAAAAGATATTTAAATATAAAATCCGAATTCCCCCCAATAATATTTCAGAAAAATATAAAAAATTTTTTGAGCAAAAAAAAAAAAAGCGTTTCGAATCCGCTTTTTAAAATTTCCGCCCGGGCGGGTCCGGTTTGTCCGGCCCTAGAGCCACTCCTGCACGGTTTTACTCGACCTGGAACTGAAGGGAAATATTCAGTTTTGGATGGCAGTTTGCAAAGTTGTGTTCGTTTCGCGAGTCTTTTGGCCAGACTGGTCACCTGTTTTCCCTATTGTATAGTAACGTAGGCTTTTGGATTAGTGATGCATAAAGAAGGATAGTTCCGCTGTGTGAAAAAAAGTAAAATAATGGTGATGATGGCAAGATAGCGAAAGCGATGATTTTTCAAATAGTGATTATGAAGAGGTGGACATTGAAAATAGTGGAAGTGACACTTTTGTCTGTAGCCTACATTTTGTAATGTAAATCTGGAGGCTCCTGATCACCTAAACAACTTAGAATGGAATTGATTGAAAAAATAATTTCAGAAAATCACCGTGACGAGTTTTCTGCCACATCAGAAGGACCCAGCATTAGAACATCACCACTCAGGGCACACATTTTCCAGATGATATTCCCGCTACTGAAAAAAAAAACCAAATCCAACGAGACAGTGTACTCTGTTCTGCAGAAAAAGATTCCTATTAAAAAAGTTAAAATTTAATTAAAATTCATATTAAAAAGTTAAAATTTGTCTATGTTTAAAATAATATTTAAACTACCCGAGTTTACTTCCGATAGTAAACTCATATTAAAAGTGCTTTTAAACCCAAAAATTAAAAAAACAACAAAACCAAAATATTTTTTTTTTGTTTGTTTCCCGTATTTAATAATAAAATTAAAAAAAGTGATGATTTTTTTTCAATTTTTTTAAAAAAATTTGGGGGCGGTTAAACGAGTTTTCTTCATAACTTGATGATTTTTTAAAAAATTCAACATAAACTCCATCTTTGGCCCAAAAGAAGGGGGATTCTTCATCACGGCTAGCTATACATGGCAAAAAAGATACTGCATAAAAAATTGGGGGTTAGGTTGGAAAATTTTACCTCATCCAGCATATACTCCTCATACTACACCATCTGACTATCATTTGTTACGGTGGCCGCAAAAACTTTCTTGATAGAAATAAATATACAAATTAGGAGGTAGGTGCCCAAATGCGAGTAGAAGAATACTTTGTCTCCAAAACAGAAGACTTCTTCTACAGGGGTTTAGATAAGCTGCCTGAACGCTGGCAGATAGTTATAACTAACAAAGGACATTACATTTTAGATTAAATTTTTAAAAAAAAGGAAAAAAAATTTTTTTTTTTAAATAAAAAAGACAAAATTTTCCCTAACACCCGAATGATAAGTAATTTTTTATTTCTTATTTTTCTTAGATCAACACACGTCCTAAATCACTTTTCATGGTTAAATGGTTTTCATATACGTAGAACCTTTCCTGTCTTACAAGTCCTGTTCAACATAGAACCTTTCCTTTCGAAGTAAGCCTCTAGCTCAACTTAAATGGACGCTTCTGTGCCTTAGGTTTAAAAAGAAATACACACAGGGTATTCATATATAGAGTCCTCAAAGTGAAGGTTCTGGAAAATGTAATATTGGATATTGTAGGCTCTGCTGTGATTCAGTGAACTGAAACACAGTGGTGTTCCTTTTATTTGTGCCGAAAGAGGTAAAAAGCAATTTTGCAAAAGTGTTGCTAATTTTGAGTGATCTGGAATTCAAATTGTCTTTCTTGGTAGAATATTTTTGGATTCAAATTGATCTCTTAAGCTTTGATTTACACTGAAACACATTAAGCCTTTTAGTGGCAATTGCTTGTAATAATCCCATTCCTATTCATTCAATTGCCTCTTAGGAATTTTAAACAGCGTTTCTTAAACTGTGGAGTGCGTGATAAATCTACGAGGAGAGGGGGCGAGCATATTAAAAAATCGAATACAAAAGATTTTTTAAAAGAATTATTGATTTACAGGAAGCAAATAAGCTTTCTGACATAATAAAATAAAATACACATGTACACTGATAATATACTTATAAATGTATTAGTACAGCATGATGTATTTTATAATTAATTTACAAAACTAAGTTAAGAACACAATTTTAACTATTACCAGTGACCCCATGGGCTTGTCATATATAAAATTATACACAAAATTTAACACTTACCTTAATAATTTATAATGTTTATTAATAATCCCTTAACTGCTGATTAAAAGTTACTCAACTCGCTCCCCAATGCCACCGTTTTCCACGTACACATGCATATGTGATGTATTGGGGAAGGGGGCATGAAAAGGAATAAATAAGAAAAAATCCTCTGATATAAGTAAATCCTTCGCAAACACTGACAAGGTCTTTTTTTTTTGCATTCCAAAGCTTTCGGAATAATTTTATGAATAGCATTTCACAGAAAAGATCGTACTTCGGAAAGACATATATACGTCCAGGGCAATTAATGCTTTGGATGTGCGAAACGTTTATATACGCAAGTGGCATTTTAGAAGTTAAAGTCGTATTGTAGCTTTAGCTTCAAAGTATAGCATTATTCAGTTCAATATATTGTTATTGTATGGAGGGGGACGTGATGAAAATTTTGATTGAATATTGAGTCACAAATATTCAAAGTTTGAGAAGCACTGATTTTAAGTTAAAAATACCTTCTAGGTAAGGCCAACAATGCGTTAATAACAACAATTATATAAAGATCTAAAAAAAGCATAAAAAATTTCGCTCAAACATCGAAAGGGGAATATTTGCAATTTAATTCGCGACTAATAAATACACATTCAACTAAAAGAATTAAACCTTTTAATTTACATTAAAAAAAGAGATAAGCACAATTATTTTGCAAGATTTTATTTAAGTTACATATGATCTCATTCGTATAAACTGGCTTTTTTTTACATTATTTACATTCTTTTATTTGTCAGTGTCAAAATTCTGATCATATCTTATTTTTTTTCGTGTCCAGGGTCTTACACATTATATATAGACAAATGATTTATTCTGCATAAAATACTGTCGATGTCGGAATTTCAGAACTTTGAATTACTTTGAAAGGTATTGCTTGAATAAAATTTGAAACTACTTTAGCTACAACATGTGTAATTGTTCTCTAAAAGTGCAAAGTGATTGGAAACATTAACAGATTAATTCTGTGAAACATAAGCATATCTTTCAAGTTTTTAATTGGATGGCTTATATACTTCCCGTATACTGTCATGTACTGTCATTCAATAATAACTTTCGCTTTAAATTAAAAGGATTCTCGCACGTATAGTTCTGAGCTGCTTCAATATCAATTTATAACTAGATTTCAAGGTAAATATTAATAAGCTTTGAAAAGACTAAGCTGTATCATTTATGAAATAATAAAGTTTATTTTTATACTTAGAATACATTGCTTTTTAAAAAAAAAAAAACCTAAAACAACTTCTTATGTAAAGCTTTCAAAGCCTTTAGTAACACTTGGATTTTAATAACATATTTTTGAAATTTTATAAGAAATGCAAAGGACAATTTTATTATAAATTTGCAATGATTATTTTTCAAAATAATACTTAAAAATCATCAAAATAATTCTTTCATGTGTATATATGTACTAAAATAAGGCCCAGTGGTAGAGTGGTACCATATATCGCTTTCACGCCACATGTCCGGGTTCCATTCCCGGGCTGGACAAGATCGACTCAGCCTTTCATCCTCGCGGGTCCAGCGGGCCAATAAATGAGTACCAGCTTGCTTGGGGACTTAAACACTGGGAGTCTCGCTTCCGACTGACCACCTGATCGGGACATCTGCTCATTCACCTCAGCGCCCAATGGTCACGTATATTGGAATGGGCACAGTACGCCCTGACCTTCATGGGCTGTTGCGATACTGAGTTTGAGTTTTATATGCACTAAAATATAGCTTTTTAAAAGTAACACAGATGAAAAATAATATATAATATCATTATTAGAATATTTTTTGGTAAGGGGTCTCAGGGGTGTTAAATTTCTCTAGGGTTTGAAAATATAAACAATTTTTCAAACAGGTATAATTTTTTTTAAATTTTTAAAATTAAATAATTCAATCTTTTACATGTTATTTAAAAAGGAATGGGGCTTCAAAAAGGTAAAAAAATTTTTTAAAATATAATCAAAATTTTTAAAAAAATTATAAAGCATATGAAAATAAAAAAATTTTTTTTAAAAACATTTTTGGGTTTTACGTCACGACTATTTTCTAAACTAGTAGCTTTAATTACTAGCTATAAGTTGTTTTTTAAAAAATTAAAAATGTATTCTTATTACACTGTAGCTATTTTTATATAAATAGAATAATAACAATTTTTTTAATAAATAAAAATACTTTTTTAAAAATTTTTAAAAAAATTCAATATTTTAAAAAATATTTTTGAAATACAAAAATATAATACAAAAATTATAGGGTTTTAAAAAGAGTAAAATTTGCATTTTATAATTCTAGGGTACATACCTCAGAGACTATTTTTAAAAAAACCCGGCGCGGGGAAATGCGCAACTCAAAAAAGTACTTAATATTTATTACAGAATTTTCATACGCTTATGTTTTTTAAAAAATTATTATTATTTTTTTAAACTTTTTAATTTTTCTAAACCCCTGTTTTATAAAATAATTTTAAAGATTAGATTTTTTAATTTAAAATTTAAAAAAGGAAAAAATTGTTTATTTTTTCGAACCTAAAAACCCCCCTAAACCCCTTAAAAAATATACCATTTTATGTTATTGGGTACTTTAAAGGGCACCAGATTTTCTTAAATACATTTGTATCATCAATACTATCCATACATATATACACTATCTGCCAATAAGCATTTGGACACCCATGCAAATGAGGATATCTGCGGTTCTGATCTACGTCACTCCTTCTGTGCTTAATTATCGTGTAGGAAACAGCATAGGCATTAAGAGGGTCCGGTACGTCCATAGGAGCCCATGCTAAATTGCGTAAGTTTATGTACCTTTTTCTCAGAAACTACGTACTTCTCATGATTAAAGTTTTCACATTAGGTTATGTGTACTATCAATAACACTTTAACGAAGAATTTTGTCTTTTTGCAAGAAATTAAATTAATTAAGATTTTTTTTAAAAAATTATCTAATTTTTCCCCCCTAAAATTTAGTTTAAAAAAGTCATATCTAAAAAGGTTTGCTAGATATATCGCATTCCCTCCTCTGAAATGTGTAAACATATGAAAAGTCTACTCACTGCAGTTTTGAGGATTATATGATTAGTAGTTGTTGAGAAAAAGGTGCATAAAGTGAAGAATATTATTTTTTGAGAAAACAGGCTTTAAAGTGTAAATTTGTAATTTTTTGAGCATTTATTTTATTTAATACTTTCCAGAATCATGTGAAGCATTTTTACTCTCTGCACGCACAAAGGACTCTCTTCTTTTTTTCTTCTTCGATTCCTACTTTAAGCTCACACTCTCTTTTATTTAAATTTTTCTTGGTGGGAAATTTTCCCAAAACCCTTTAAAAAAATACATTTTAAAAACTCTCAATTGAGCTGAAATTTAAAATACATGATTATTTTTTAATGACAAACAATAATTTAATTATATTTAATAAAAATTAAATTTGGGTTTTCAAACTAATTATTCAAAAAAATTACAAAATACAGCCCCGGGGGAACATTTTTGGTGACTTAGCGACCCTTTTTTGGGGGGTGGTCAACTTGTGTGAGAAGGTTTTTTCTCCGTTTTAAAACATTCAGTTGAACTGAAATTTTATATACAGGATTGTTTTGGATGACAATACGATACTTTAATGATAACTTTAAAAAAATTAATTACCACTTAATTTTGTAATTTTCCCTCCCATGTATATACATATTTATATTAATTGTAACTATTTAATAAAAGTAGCTAAAAAAAAAATTTCTTTGTGGCTCTAAGTAGGAATTGATTTAAAAATTTTTTTTATATATTACCTGTTTTACATTATTTTTAACAATTTAGCCTCTTTTTGGGATCACAAGGTGCTTTCGTTGGGCTACACGAATCCTCCTTGTATCTAATTTTCTGAAGCAAGACGCACAGTTACAACTTGGTTCAATATCACAATATTTTAAGATCATTAATTTTGCTAAATGACTCCTACTGAGCTGTTCAGTAGCCATATTTACCCCTTAATTTGAATTTTTAACTCCCCAAATGTAGATTTTGAAATCACTGACCATATAGTGCTATTAACCGACTCATTTGGGTTCTGAGTCTTTCCATTTTTTTAATAACACAGGTTCAGCTAGATCTGTAAAAATTGGCTTAATTTCATTCTGGATGGAAAATGGCATATAAATTTTTTTATGATCATAGTGCTTTTCGTTGAATTCATCTTCTGTCTTTTGAAACTTGCACCATGAATTTGTACCCGCAGGACACAGTCCATGTTGAGGGCTCTCGTTTGAAGACAGAAGATGGAAATAAACAGCCCAAACAGAAGTTTTCATGCTGTGTAGATCATTAGTATTATTTCTAATAGCCATAAAATAATACCTTTGAATTTTTGATATTAAAATGTCGGGAGTCGGTTACGACCACTAAAGCGTTTTCCATCACTTAACTTTTTTCTAACTGTTTTGCTTTTAAGATCCAAAAGACGTGCACCCATACAGTTTTGGATAACCCCAATTCAGTCAAATATTTCCGCTTAAACATCAAATGGATTCGAGCCCATCAGAAACTTATACAAGGAAACACAGGTGCTCCTAGCAGCGCCCATTTAAAGCGCTTAAAGGAGTAGCTTGTGACGGGCTCACGCGTCTTTTCATTAAAATGTCCTTTTGGGTTCTTTGGGGCCAGAATCAATGGCAACTCTTTTCCAACCAAACCAAGAAGTAAGGCGTGCATGAAAGATGCAAATTAGGAAGTTTTTAAATATCAGAAGTTAGAGTAAGCGAGGTGGCAATTTGGGGAATGTTATGATAGTCCGTGATTCAAGTACGAAGAGTTTTTGCAAGGTTAAGTGACAGCCAATAGAAGTTACCCGTAACAGAGAGCACTTAGGTCAAGGTGCATACCATTGCACTCTAGTGAACCGCAACTTCAACTAGGATCAGATTGATCGCTACTTCATTCGACATTTATGTAGGAGTGACTATTTAATATTCGGATCTGTGATAGTATTGAAATCGAGCTTAGGCGAGTTAGTTATTGATAGTGGTCCGGGTTACGCTATTTCGGTATTATATATATTGTGTGTTTTGCCACCGTAGATTCTCTCACATTTCATATTATTATCTAATCTGTTAAAGGTTTAAGTTTAAGGTCTTAATAAAGTCATATTAAGATCATGGTAGCTTCTAGTTCTTCATTTATTCCTACACCTCTAGCTCATGCTGATAATCAAGGAGAAGAGCACCCGAAGGGGGCGCCCTTACAAGCTTTATTTAAAAAAATAAATAAAAATACTTTTAATTATCGTATTTTCTCATATCATATATCATTTTAAACAGAAATATTTGAATTTTTAAAAAATATAAAAAAATTAAAATCGATAATTTTTTGAAAATTTATGTGCCAGACCCTCTTAAGCGCGTGCAAGATGCCACGATATTCAGAATTATGTGACTTGAAAAAGAACGTAGTTGTCGGAGATCATAGAAATGGCCAATTCGTAAGAGAGATATCTAGTGATTTAAACATTGCAAAATCGACAGGAGCTTTTGTGATTAAAAAAAGGAAGGTAAGTGGGGATTGTCGGAACGTTTTTCTACACGGAAAACCCACGAAACTAAGAGACACAGACCGACAAGTGCTGTCCAAAGAAATTCGACAAAACCACCCATCGATGGTCCACATACTCCAGAAGTTCCAACAAGCATGTGGCCCTGTTGCTTTGATAAAAGTCATAATTTCTCTTCATACAATAAAAAAAGAACCCTCATGTGATTTGAATGGACCTTTTATTTGAAGGATGTTCAATGACGTAATAATATTAAAGAAATTACCGTTTATACTGCTGATGATTTTTTTACCACAGTTTTATATTTAAAACTATTTCAGATGAGTTAATGTTGCTATGTTTGTCATGTGGATTTGGTTTATAAAACTTTTTTGCTGGTTGAATTTTTTAAAATTTTTTCAAAATTTTGAATTTTTTCAATTGTATAAGTTT
>BMAV01018876.1:0-28530 GCA_019973955.1 Trichonephila inaurata madagascariensis
AAATATGCGGTTTTAAAAAAATTTAAAGCCGGGTTCCGCTTTAAAAAGCCCCGTCCCCTTGCCACGTATTCGATAGGAATCGGAGAGGGTTTTCATACTTTGCCGGTTTCTCTAGATTTTATAAAAAATCCCCAGGGTAAAATAAGAATCATTTCATACATTGCCAAATGCCCAAAATTCTATACAATGCGTGGGCATTGTTTTAAAGAATGCCGGTTTTCCCCTTTTTTTTGCCTTAACATATATACATATTTATATTAATTGTAACTTTTAAAAAAAAGAAGCAAAAAAAAAATTTTCTTTGTTGATCAAAGAAGGAATGGACTTGGGGTTCTTTTTTTTCCCCTTTTTTTAAAAAACAACATTTTATCAAAAGGATCTTATGAGATGAATAATATTTGAACTAGTATCTCATTCTTGTACGTTCTATTCCATGCTCATTGAAGGCTTTTAAATAGCTTTAAATTTGCATAAGTTTTCCAATGTTTCATAAGATGCTGCTCGAATGCTTGGGGGTGTTCCCATTTTTTTTTTTCAAGCCCCCGGGTTCCCCCATTTATTTTTTTCCCCCATATATTAAATTATTTATAGTCTAAAAATTTTATTATTAAAAAAGAATAATAAATTATTTTAAAAAAACTATTTTTTCCCTGTCTAGAATATTCAAAATTGTAAATTTCTAAAAATTTTTCCATCCCTAAACCCGGGGGTGCAAATTTTTTTTTAATTTTTCTAATTTGATATTTTTTTCACTCTAATGAATGCATCCTACATTATTTGAGAAAAATATACAAACAAGATTCTCACACATTCCGGTTGGATTAAAAAAAATTAAAAATGAAAAAATCCAAAAAACAAAACAATTTAATTAAACAACTTGTAAGATATTATACAATTAAAAATAACCTCATGCGACTAATAATGTTATAAATTTTCCTTTTATGTACTTAAGTAAGTAAAATCAATGATTTTTTCATCATTCACACCAGTATATTAATTGCATAAACTTTAAACTTGTGTTTTGATTTTAAACACCCTTTCCAACGGTCCAAAAAAAATGGAAAAAAAAGTTTTTAGGGTCTAATCCCAAAAATTTTTGGGAAACTAGTAAAATAATGATTACAATCTTTTTTAATTATAAGAATTTTGAAAAGTACAATAATAATAAATAAATAAATAAAATAAAATAAAATAAAAAATAAAAACTTATTAAAATAATTGAAAATATATAGTATTTAAGTGTATAATTTTCAAATTTACACCCATTTCAAACTTACATGTAAATTGAACTAATTATATAAATGTCATTTTATTAAATAAATGTATTATAACTCTACTAAACTTTATCTCATTTTATTTAGATAACACAATATAATTAACTTAAGATAAATATACACTCTCACAAAGGTTCAATACATATAAAGTAAAACGAAATAAAGGGACTTGGGTTAATAAAATATCATTCTTGTAGTATATAAGAGATTCAGAATTTATATATTTCTTCAATCTCTCTTGACTTCCATGGCTATTTTTAACCTCTCCGGCTACGTAGGCATTTTACATTGTTACGCTTTCTCTGTCGCCCATCCGGTATAGTGGTTAGCGACGCTGACTACTGTGACGTAGGGTCTGAGTTCGAATCCCGGAGAAGACATGGATGTTTGTAAATGTATAGTGCCTTCGCATGCATGGGGTACTCTAAATAGCTTTCGAGCCGCAAGTCCGCTCGTGAGGTTGGTGGAAGGGGAAGAGAGGTGGGAGGCTTCTGGTGGGAGGCTCAGAGTGTTCTCCCTCTACATTGAGGTGGAACCAAGCCAAATTCTACTGTCACCTGTATGGTGCTTAAAGCTACGGCTAACGACAGGCGTCACTTCTGTTTTTACCTTGCCAGTTTTGGTACTGGAGTGATTTTCTCTTACCTCTCTTACTCTTTTTCCTTTGTTTGTTTTTGGAGAGACTTCATTATCCACCACCTATGGACTCCACCCTGTTCTGGACTGTCAACCGGCAGCTTTACTGAAATGATAGTGGTATGGTTTGGTCGCTCTTGTTCATTTTTTACCTCACGGCATCACGGACCACTCGACCTTGTTTTTAAATTAGTACAATAAATTTGGGAAATCTTTTGCTATTACAGAGAGTATAGAGTACACACAATATTGCATGAACCTATTCATTCTCATCTTTTTCATCGCTTATCGCTTTACTATCTTTTACTTTTAGACATCCTAATTTTTGTTAAGTCACTGTCATAGTATTTGAACAACAGCCTTTTCGAGCTTTGACCATTTCAAAATCATTAAGGTGACTGCCTACCTTCGGACCCAATTTTTTATAAAAACAAATTTTTGAAACAAATTGAGTGTTTTTAGGAAGAAAAATAACAAAAAATATAAAATACATAAAACATTTGAAATAAATATTGTACTTATAAAAAAATTGGTTGTTTTCAAGGAAATTTTTTACCAAATTTTCACCAAAACGGGTAACACTGCATAAAACTTCCTAATACAATTATCGTAATTTTCTTTATACACAACAAACATATTATGATGCTCTTCAAATTGAACCAAAATCTAAGAGAACTATTAAAATACAAACAAATTACAGACATTATACATAATAATATTAAAGTTTTTTCTTTATAAAAACTACCCTAAATGAAAAAAAAATATTTAACCTACAACAAAACTTATGGTCCACTTTATGAAAAATAGTATAATAAACATTCCCACAAAATTTCAAAAATGTTATCTGTTTCGTTCTTAAGATATCATGTACCTGGTAAAGCGTTTCTTTCGAAAACACAATTTTGAGAAAAACGCATTTAAAGTTTTATCTTACCGCCCTTTTGCATAAAGTGATGTTTTTTTTAAAATCACTTTAACTTTATTTCTATTTCGCATAAAGGAAAAAGAATTATGTAGACGAAAAATGACATTTTCAAAGTAGTCAGTCCCCTTAATGACGTCATTGTAATCAATTTCCATTCTATTACCATTTTGAGTGCATTGCAACATCAAACTGTAAAGCAGTATTTCTCAAACTGTGAGGGGGGGCGTGATAACTTTACGAAGGGGTGCGAGCATTTTGAAAATTTGAAAACAAATTATTATTGAAAAAAATTATTAATTTACTAAAATTAAGCAAGCAAAATACATTCTGACATAATAAAAAAATACACATTTACATTGATTCCATACACTTATAAAATTAACAGTACTGCAAAATGTATTTTATAATTAACTTAATAATAGTAAGTTAAGAACAAGTTTAATAAATACCAGTGACCCCGTGGTCTTGTCATATATAAAATTAACACCTATGTTGATAATTTGTATGGTTTATAATTTAATCCTTTAATTGATGATTAAAAGGTACGCTAGTCTCTCCCCAATGCCACCGTTTTTCACGTAGGCGGGTTATATGATGTATGTGGGGGGAGAAAAGGAACACATAAACAAAATCCTTCAGAAACACTTTCAAGGTCCTTCTATTGCATTCCAAATCCTTCGGAATAATTTAATGGATAGCAATGCACAGAAAGAATCGTATTTCGGAAAGACGTACATATACGTCCAGGGCACTTAACGCCTTAGCTGAGCGAGACGTTTATATACGCTGGTGGTATTTAAGAGGTTTAAGTTGTATTGTAGCTGCAGCGTCAGAGTATAGTATTATTGAATTCAATACATTGTTATTGTATTGAAGAGGGGCGCGATAAAAATTCTGGTTGAATATTGGGTCGCCAACATTGAAAGTTTGAGAAGCACTGCTGTAAAGCTTTTGTTTTTCCATAGTACATCTCATTTCAGTCTTTAGTCTCTTAACCTCTCTCTGCGCATCCCGAGATTTCCATGGGTATATAACGTAGATGTAGCAAAATTTACGCAGCCCGCAATTTCCACGGGAATGCAATTTTCCGTCTATTTAGCTGTGCAACCTGTGCTGTTCTTGTTTATGTTTTCATTTATGTTTTTATGTTCATATTTTGATGGGCTAATTCAATATTTGAAAATAAAAATTGTTTTACTAAACTTTTTTGTATATTTTAACTCTAAAATGTAGATTTAATATGTAGATTTGAAATACGTAATAAAACAATATGCAATTTTTGAACCTACTTTGATAAAATGACTACGCAACGAGAGGGTTAAGGGCAGAAATACTTTTCTCATGACTTGTGCTATTATGTGTTAAGGTATCCGACTACCCTAAAATCATGATTTTTTTTAAAAAAATTGACAAATTTTTTGTAGGATTTCATTTTATAGGCCATCTTATTAGCTTTATAAAAATATCAAGTTTTTTATTTTCCCTTCACTAGAACAAAAACTACAAGTGTTTTAGAAAAAGCAGATGCCATAACTTTTCAACATGAGTTTTACTCGAAATATGTTTTTTTTCGAAAAATTCAAACGAAGACTGCGATTACTCAAAAAGTTTTAAAAATAATTTGCTGAAATTTTCTGTGCATGTTCTATTTAATAGTAGAAGTGTTTTGACCTGCAGATTTATCACAATCACTTTTTATTACAAAATTTACAGTCCCTTAAGAAATATAATCACTGTTTTTTAAGCAATTTCATATAATAACAAAGATAAAGGGCTCTAACTTTTGTAAAAACGAAAATATCTCTTATCCTGAAGGTCATTTCAAAAAGGAATAGCAAAGTAATACATCAAAATTAAAAATTGAGAATTTGTTCTTTTACTATTTGCACAGAGTGAGCCCCATTTATGTAATTTTTTATCTATTTTTACCCATTTGTTCCCATTTTAGTAGTAGTAATTTATTTTTCTCTTCTTAATTTTAACGTTTTTTTCTTAAAATGCACTAAATAAATCTAAAAACCTTAAAAAAATCTCCATATCTCCACTTTTTAAAAAAGAAAGTTATCGCAAGTAGTCAGATACCTTAAAATAATAATTTAACTGTAATAATTTTTATTTTTTTTTATTTAAATCTATTTAAAAGTATACATCAGTTTAGTTTGATTTGCATTTGTATTGTATTTTAAAACATTTTACCTTGCTTCTTTACAGAAATATTAGGCCATGCATTTTATTGAAATCTTATATGTATCTCATGGCATTGCGTCTAAAATAACAGTAACTCTAAGAGTAGAAATAATACGTAAACTCGTATATTGAAAAATGGCCAAACTATACAATATCGAAGTACATAATTACATAAATTAATGAAAATCTATCTGAGTTAAAAATATTAGTTAAATTAACAAAACAGATTCTAAACTCCTTTAATTTTAATGAGTAAAGACAGAAAAAATATTGTTCCGAATATCGCGGTTAAAAAATTAAAATATAAATTTTTTCTTATAAGCAGAGGGCACGATTAAGGAAATTTCATTTCGGATCGAGACTTGGTGTAATAGTAGTACTCGTTTAGGGCGTTCAACCCTTAATGTGTAATTCCGTCGAATGGCAATCAATTCGGAGAAAACAGCGTTCGAAATTTATGCTTAGTTTTTATACAATTAAGTTTGCATTTCTTTCTCCAGCCCAGTGGCTCGATTGGTAAATCGTCTGCCTGCAATGCAGTTGGATCCGAGTTCGAATCACGCAAAAAACTTTTTTCTTTCAATACCTTTAATTATTTTTAAAATTAAATAAATTTATTTACTAAAGGTTTATTAAATATTGAATGGTATTTATGTAATTATTTTGTATTTTAAAATTAAAAAATAAGTAAATAAATTTATTATTTAAAATTATTATTAATTAAAATTACTTAAAATTAATTGTTGATTAAAATTATTTAAAATTAATTATTAATTAAAATAACTTAAAATTCTTATTTATTAAAATTATTTACAAATATTTTTATTAAAATTAATTATTCACTTAAATTATTTAAAATTAATATTTTTAAAAGTAATGAATTAATTTTAAATTAAAATGTGTAATTAATATTAATTAAATTAATTAATATTAATTAAAATAATTACTTTATGTTGATGAAAATTTAACTAATATCAATTAAATTAATTATTAATATTAATTAAAATAATTACTTTATGTTAATGAAAATTTAACTAATATTAATTAAAACTGTTACTTTATATTAATTAACATAGTTAATCAATATTAATTACAATTCATTGATTACCATTAATTAAAAATATTAAAATTATTTAAATGCAGTTATTAAAATTATTAAATAATTTTTTTTAAAATTAAATAGATTTATTTGAAAAGCACTTATTAAGTATTTCATATAATTACAAAATAGTTAATTTAATAATAATAATAATAATAAATTTTATAAATTATTTTATATATATATATTTTATATATATATATATATATATATATATAATATTTCATTTATAGTATATTATATTTCACATTATAAAACTATTTATAAATAATTTCTATGTAAAATATTTAATATTTATTATATATTTTATTATAAATATTATTTATTTATATAAAAATTTATTTATTAAACATTATATAAATATTCATATAATTACAGTAATTTTTTTACTGTATAAAATGCAAAATATAATTACATAGAATATTATTTAATATTTAATAAACCTTTCATAAATAAATGTCTTCATTTAAAAAAATAATTAAAGGAATTCAAAGAAAAATATTTTTCGCGTGATTCGAACTCGGATCCAACCGCATTGAAGGCAGACGATTTACCAATCGAGCCACTGGACCGATGAAAAAATTGAAACTTAATTTTATAAAAGCTAAGCATGAATTTCGAACGCTGTTTTCTCCGAATTGACTGGCCATTCGACAGAATTACATTAAGGGTTGAGCACCCTAAAGGAGTACTTCTATTACACTAAGTCTCGATCCGAAATGAATTTCCTTAGTCGTGCCCTCTCTCTTTTAGAAAAGTCAAAAGTCCTGGTAAATTTTTGATAATAATACATTATGATATATATATTATTATTAGTAGTGTGAAACTAATAGTAGGATTCAAAATGAGGATAAAACTTCATTAAATAATTTCAATTCGTTAAAAGGTAATCATAGTTGCTCGTGTATCCTGACGAGCTAATGTAATATATATTTGCTATATTTTGTTTTGGAAGTGAAGTTTCTAGAAGATGAGCCCACCGAATGATGTCCGAAGATTGGGTATTGATGAGTTCATTTTTAATGAATTTACTGTTTTGAATTAAGTGAGCTTAGAATAATGTATTAATTATAAACTATATAGGAGATATGGTTAAGTTTTATCGATGTAGAATAACTGAATATTTCATTACATTTTTTTAAACAAAAATACTTAGGAGGCAAGTGATTTTTATTTGGTCGGTGGTTTTTAGTTTTTTTTTTCGTATTAGTGCGATATATTTTTCCTTTCATGAATTTTAAAATTCGTCAAATCATTCTCTCCTGTTGTTAAATTTTTTATGGACAGCAGTACATGTTTGGGAGCGTAACCAGTGTTTTATTGCTTCGTTGATCTCAGCAGTTTTTCAAAATGCTAGAAACTAATAAACATTTCCATTTTCTTATCACTAATCTATTACACCAGGGGTGGGCATTTCGTCGATCATGAGCCATCGATGGACCACGAAGACATTTTGGTGTGATCACCTGAAGATTAGAATTTAGTAATTATATACGGAAATATTCAAGATTGGCTGACAGTATGAAGACTAAATCCCCTTTTTGGTTTAACTACGAGGACACATACATAACTTTCGATGAAAATGTTTTACTTTTTAATGTATTTTGAATTGTTTGCTAATAAATGCATCATTTGATATTATTATATTTGTGACAATTTTTATGTTTATATCTCGTTTTGTTTTTTAAACGCGGTTTTAAAAGTGTGATTTTTTTCTTTTAGTTATGTTAGGTAAGTACATATCCCGTGTTTATTATTAAGTTTTAAGTGGCGCACACAGCAACTTTTCAAGGGGGGAGGGTCAGGGTCAAAAATCCACCATTTTAGTATTATACCCCAATAGGCTGCCAAACTTATTCTTTGGATTTTGTTGATTGTCGTGAGCAAAAACAGTAAAAAATAAATTATTGATTAAATAATCAGCATTAATTAAGAAAATTAATTATTAATATTATAAAAATTAAATTAAATTTTACATACTATATACATGGGATTATAATCAATCGGGGAAAAAACAAGGGCTATGGTGAGGGTCCGTACACGTGGACCTTTCCTTCCCCCTTGTGTGCGTCACTGACAGTGGGAGGACCACAACACTTTCAAAAAATTAGAAGTAGCCCGTACCCTAGAAAAATCTGCCCCCCCCGTACTATGCTATTCTTCGTTGTGTTATTGTGGTTTAATTTGCATTTTTTGACATATAAAATTAAATTGATATGTTAATATTTTATACTTTATTTTTTAAAAAACTATTCTATTTCAAGGCGTTTTTGTGTATTATTTAAGGAAACATGTTATCAGAAAAACATCACATAGCGTATAAGAAAAAAAAAAGTGTTTTGTTAAACAATTTCTTTGTACATTCAGAACAAATCTACTCTCAAACATTTTAAAAAGTAAAAACTTCCAACCATCTTTGCCTCTAAGTGTTTTTAAATTATATCAGTGTCCTTTAAGGTATCCGACTACGCGTTCGGAACCGTGATTTTAAAAAAGAGAAAAAATGGATAATTTCCAGGATATTTAGTGTCACTCAGATTAAAATACATGCATAAAATTGTTTTAAGGACGTTTTGACAAAACAAAATTATTTAAATACAATATTTCGTAAAAGTAACTTAGAATAAACTTTTTACCTCATTAAACACTTCTTTAGAAAAACTGGCACATTAATCCATTAAGGTTCCATACCTCTGTTGTAGGTATTTCCAGGAACCCAGAGGAAATTTTCCGTACAAAACTGATTTAATTTTAACTTATTCACATTACTTCCTAACGTGCTATGCATAATAGTTTAACATTATGCATAGTTAAAAAATTAGTTAACACCAATGATTTACCTTAACTTTTTCTGGTATTCTCTAAACTATTTTCCTTGCACTAAAAAACCAATCGCTTTATTTTGCGCTATTAAACCTCAAAATCACTCACACTCACTCACTCATTGGCTACATTTATTTACGCAGATAAGCGTTACAAGATAGAGACTAAGTACTTGTAACTTATTGTGTTTACGCGCGCAGATATATTACGGATTATTTTGTACTTTAAAAATCAGATCATTTTCAATTAAATCCTATATTTACGCCATAGAAAAAAGGAAAATTCCTGGATTACAAGCAAATTCTATATATCATAGTTATATTTAAACTTTTTTAAACATGCGTGCAACGTGTTTTCTTCACTCATACCGAACTCTCTTATATATAGTCCATTGGAGACGCTTCGCCGTCTGGTGGTAGTGTAATTGATTCTTATTAGAAGTACGTCAAACAAGAAACTTTATAGATCAATTAATTCCAGAAAAGCATTAAATTTTGAAAAAAACATCTAACTTTAAAGTAATACTAGAACTACATAAGAGATGTGGTCTTTGCAACTTGGTAATAGTGTTTACTATTTCAATGTATTTAAGAAAAAGGACAATGCGTCATTGTGCTCATGTGTAACTTGTGCACAACAACAAATTCTTCCTTTTAAGGTATCCAGCTACGTGCAGCAACCTTTTTTAAAATGAAGACATGAGGATTTTTTTGTGGTTTTTAGATTTTTTTAATACTATTTTAGAAAAAGCTAAAATTACAATTTCACTTAACAAAGTAAAGTATTTTTTTGAAACAGAGAATACTAATTTAGTTTAAAAACAAATGGTGAGCGAGTGAAAATTATCGTTTTTGCGATTGCCGAATAATGCACAAAAGTGCGGCCAATCGGAATAAACCCAAAAAATATCAGAGTTGTTTCCAATCCGCGGTTGAAGAGTTAATTACATTCTGATGAGTAGTACAGTAATAATAAACCATGACTTTTGGATACCTTAAGCCCAGACATCCTGTATTTATATGGAATGTTCTGTCGAACCGGTAGTATAAGTAAATGAACGTACTGTAAAAAAAAATACTAACTTTATACTAAATACAGCCAGAATTTAGTGTTTTTATTCCACTGGCGAATTCAGTTCTACTGAGGCAGCGAAAACTTCGTTGGAACTTTAAAAATGCATAAAAAAGAAAAATTGACGATGCAATGACATGAGTTTGCAATGGTCGGATTTTGAAAAAGGCAAAAACATTTTTAGTCAAAAATATCACTGGTAGCGGGTGCTGAAAAACCGAAACACAATGGACAACACTATGTGGTGTTCATTTATTTGTCCATACAAAATTGTACAACATGACATCCAGAACATACAAGGGAACCTCACAGTACTCGATGTATCTTAATGGAACATTTCCGAATAAATCGCAAAATCCTTACAACAGATCGAACCCTTGAGTTTGGCCAATTTTGACGGGATAAAAAGAACAAAAATGATTTTTATTAGCTCAATGGTCTGATTTGACTAAGGTCAGTTAAATAAGGTGGACATCTAGCAACGACGAACAATCACTTTGTTTTCAAGGAAGGTAGAAAATAGGAATCATTTTACTGGATTGGTAGAGAGCGCTATTCTACTTGATGCAAATTTCAGATAATAAAGACCTTTGTCTTACTGTGGGCACGAATAAAAATATATTTGATGCCAAGAAAAATCTAACTTGCCTGTGAGCCTTTTCTTGTACACTACATCATTATTTCTTCCCGCTTCATAATTTTAAAGTTTAAACGCGAATTCTCTTGGTTTTCCCGATATAGGAACCAAGCGTAAGAGAGATATTTCAATTTAATTTAAATATTCAATTGAAAGCACGAGAAGACATTATATAAAAAAATTTATTCGCCAAAATTAGCCAATAGCTCTGTAAGGGTGTTCGCTCCATACTAAAGTGAAGAATTTTGAATCTGATCAGATTTAACCTGTATCAGAATTAAGCAGATTTAGAATGACGAACTCTGAATATGTCACTCGTCGATTTTTAACTAGTTTTTCTACAAACAAGGATAAAATCAATTTCCTTGAAATTAAAATTTTATGGCATATTAACATTCAAATTTTAAAAAAACATCAAAAACGTGTCGAATATAGTTTCTTAATTTAATTTAAAAATACTTCTTCCTACTTACGCTAATGAAAGCCGTGCACTGAAAAGTTTGAAGAATTGTAACACTTTTTTTCCATCAAAATCTAATAAGATAGTACATAATATAACCACTTGATTTTATCAATCAATATTTGAATTTTAGGAGCCATTTAATGGCAAGTAAATACTGTATTTACGTTTCATACTGTCGAGCCATTTCACTAGACCAAAATGAATCAGAAATTAAATAAGCCAAATGTTTTTATCCTTTCTGCAGATGCTCGAAAACAAATTCAAGCATTCTTCTTTCGTTGACAAATGAGCTTGAGAATAATTAGAATTTAATACTGTATTTAGGGAAAAAACACATAGACAATAAATAAACGGAAGTCATATAAATTTTATTAACCAGTTAGTAAAAAAACTTTAGTCTAAATTGAAGAATTTTTTTTTCATTAATGATCAAAAGAGATATTTAAAAGAATTTTCCTAACAGAAATGGAATTTCAGATACAGATTAAAATCTAAAAATGAAATATGCACACAGAAGAAACATAAAAGGCAATAAGTTCCCTTTTCTCAAATATAGTTAAAAAGATGATATAAGATAAACTGATTAACAATAAAATTTAAATTAATGATTTTATGTCATGTCTTTATATATGGAACATTTATCACTCGACACATCTAAGAAAAATAACCTATAAAAGAAATGTCATTAATTTTTTTAACTGCAAATCTCTTCTTATGTGATTACAGTAATCTAAAATTTTATAACATAAAAATTCAAAATTATCCGTAGTATGAAGTGACATATAATTTTTAAAAATTTTGAGAGAAACACTTATTGCAAATTAGTCAAAACTAGGATTCGTCTTTTGGGAACACGCAAATGTTTTTAAAAATTTTTTATCAGAAAAGCCTTCCAAAAAAATAAAGCATAAGGCTTCTCTTCTGTATGGATACGCAAGTGCCTTTGGAAGCTACTTCTGAAAGAGAAACTGTTCAAGCAAATTTCACACACATAAGGTTTTTCTTTAGTATGAATACGCAAATGTGTTTTTAAATGACAAAGTTGAGTAAAAGTCTTTTGGCAAATTTCACAAGCACAACGCTTTTCTTCAGTATGAATACGCAAATGTGTTTTCAAATTGCTACGTTGAGAGTAAGCCTTGTTGTAAATTTCACAAATATAAGGTTTTTCGTTAGTATGGATACGCAAGTGCTTTTTGAAGCCACTTCTGTCAGAGAAACCCTTAAAGCAAATTTCACACATATAAGGTTTTTCTTCAGTATGAATACGCAAATGTGTTTTCAAATGACCAAATTGAGTAAAAGGTTTTTGGCAAATTTCACAAACATATGGTTTTTCTTGAGTATGAATACGCAAATGCCTCTCTTTTCAAATTCTTCGATCTATTAAAATTCTTGCTGCAAATTTCACAAACGTAAGTCTTTTCTTCATTGTGAAAACGCAAATTTCTTTTTAATGTTGTTCTTTCAGTGTGACCATTAAGTAACATTTGTGCAACACGATTTAATATATTCGACTTCACTATGTCCTCAGTCAAAGTTTCATTATGTTCCTTAAGAGATTGCTTCTGTTTCATATGAATACATGGCTGACTATATGAAAACTTATTCGTTTTGCGTTCTTCATTACAAATACAGCACTGGTCCAATTGCTCCATTTCTAAAACACTTGCAAAATGTCTGTCCTAAAACTGCACTTGTAGCTATATTAATGTTTCTCTCTTAATAAACTTAAGCGGAAAGTGAACTCATTTCATTTTATAAAATGCTGTGTAACATATAGTTTTTGAAGGACTTCTTCCTTTTTGAAAAGCTTGCAGATAGCTATTCTTACGTCGCGCAGGTAAATGATAAATTTGATATAAGTATCTCGAAATGTTTCGAAATAGATGCACTTTGTTTCATTGAAAAATTAAACCTATAAGTTGAAGTTATCTAGACGTGGAGGTGAAAAGTAAAACTTGTAAATGGATGAAAAAAAGCCTGGAGGACGCTTAAGAGGAAATATTAATCATGTTATATTGTTAATTGGAGATAGATAGCGCTATAATTCACAGCGTCTTATTATTCTATCATTTTATTTGCAATTAATTATGCAGTTTTAACACATTTTGATATTTACGTTACTTTAAAGGTTATGTCCTAAAAACACATCTTGAAACTAAATTTATTTCAGTATTAAACACCATGTTAGGTTAACAACTTGAAATATTTCTTAGACGAATAACATTTTGAGCTCAGTTTGAGTTTAAATATTTTAAGTATATCGAATAACCTTTTATTTAAGCCTTTTCGATTCGTAATCATTTAAATCTTATCGGTCATATCCATACTGATGGTCATTGCTATTTATTAAGGAGATTCAATTTGCATGTTTAGCGATTTAGACGTTTAAATACACTTATCATATGGAAAAATGGGCATTTTCCAGCGTTAGTAGAAACCGGACATTAATGTATTCGAAGGTGATCAAAATAGGACAAACGGGTTCAATATCTGAAATGAGTTTATTGACAGTTGTTCATATTTGAAAATTTCTAGGACCCGTTTTATGTTCCCTTTTTGTTTGTTGAGTGTTAATTTAAACTGTGTTACTTTTTAGACTACATGGTTTTGATCTACAAGCCTCTCTTTAGTTACAATTTCGTGGTCCTTGATAGCTTAGTATTCATGGTCACAAACTCGTGGACTTTGTGTCATGAGTTAATGCCACATTTGTTCTGAAGGCCCGTCATGTAGAGAGGCTGATTTCGAGGCTTTAAGTTAACGTGGTGTGGAACTTAAGAGAGAGGTTGCCAGCTGAAGCGTCACCCTTACCACTTTACCGCGGCTGAAATTTACGCGAGGTCCATCTCATTTTCAAAGGTTCAGCTTAGCTTCTGCGAGAGAATGTTCATTGGCGTCACTGTATAAAGAAACATGAGGGTTATTGGTGTCGGATCTCGTAATTTTAAACGTTGCTCAAGTGACGAGGATGTCACTTGAGCTAGTACCTTAACTTTATACTTCACCGATGGAAGTATTTTGAGCCTCAGCAGACTTATAATTCATCGGCGACCTCTTCAAGGCGGGTCTTCAGCAGTTCTAGAGAGGCTCGAACTCAAGAAACTCCGACCACAGCACCATGTCCTTGGCCACTACTATTTTGTTCCCCTGCAAATGTTGATGTTAACTTTTATAGGATAAACCATTATTATGTTAAATAAAAGAAATATTGTAATAAATGATCGTAATTTTAAAATACATTGTCATTTTCTTCTTAACTGTTTTCTGAAATTTATGGCTGAACAAATTGTTAATTATCACCAGTTTTATTTAACTCCCAATTTTCAAAACTAGAGGAGCATAAAATTTCTCTATTGTCCTTTCTTTTTGAATGAAATAAATTCCTTTTGTTCAGTAGATGCACCACGCATCATCTTTTAAATGTTCGTCTATTATCTAATATCAAACTTTGAAGCAATTTTTTCGTCCGGAGCAAGGAGATAGATAGGAGGTACCGGAAATTGGTTTGCGGCACTTTCAATCAAAGCACCCAGTTCCTGTTTGGGAACTAATGTCGTTTTAACGGTCACGTAGTTTGGTTTTGGGAAAGTATCTAAGACTGGATAATCCGACACATATGTTCAAAGACAAGTTCACCATTGACCTTCCTTTATCCAGCCGACAGAGAGTCGATCGGTGCAGTTCTTTAGTCAATTTTTGGGGCTTCAAGGTTCATTGTACAAGGGGTGACATGGACAAATGGCCGTATAGTAATCACGGCTATTTCGGAACAGAACTGATTTTATATTGATCTGACTCAAAGCCGTGACATTTCACTGACGAAATCATGACCATAACTATTAGGCTACCACGATCACCAGTTATTTTCAGAGAAATTTGAGATTCTGAGACTATTCGTACATATTAGCCAATAATCTGCATCCTATGGAACAGCAGCCATAATATCCTCCAGAATACGCCGTTTTGCAGGATGATGATACATCGATTCATCCAACTACTCCAGGGTGTTAAAACTGGGGTTTTAGAGAATAAAATATCCTTTATGTTTAAGAATGATTATTTACAAATTTAGTAAGCTCATTTAGTTTTAATTTTTTTTGTATTTTATTGAATCTATTTCTTTTAGAGACTGCGTTTTTCGAATTTTGTTCATGCAACATGCTCAAGAAGTGAGTGAATCAATACTTTAAATGTTATATGCGAAAGATGGTTTTCACCAAAGCAGGGAATTGGATGTTAAATATCGGTAAAATTCATATTGCTTTTGCATGTGTGTGTGTAAAAGATATTGTTTAATTTTATTTATTTATAAATCAAAGGCTTAATTTTAATGGCAAAAAATATTAGGTATTCACTGATTTTAAAGGCTGGCTATGGGATATTGTTTAAATATAAACTACACGCTTCATCTTATTTCCTGCATCTACCCTTAATTTCTTTATATTCCTTTTAAGATAGAACAGTAATGTAGGAATGGATGTGCACGTTATCATATCCTTCCTATATTCCCTTAATGACGTAAGGCCAAGAGAACGCCACCTAGCTGACAAGGCGGTTCGATATATATATATATATATATATATTTGGCATCTATGCTACATTAGTGGTTCTGTTATAAAAACAGATTTTGAAACTAACTTTGTTTCACTATTAAATAAAATGTTATGCTAAAAACATGAAAAAATTTTCGATAAATAAAATATTTTAAGATTATTTTTTTTACAAATATTTTTAAAATATCCTATATTTTTATTTAAGCATTTTCCATTCGTAATATTTTAAATGTTATCTGTCAGCTCTACGGTAATGGTCATTGTTGCATAGTTAAGCAGATTCCATTTACAAATTTTGTGACTTAAATTTTTAAATAAACTGATTATTGTGTGAGACATAATGTCAAGTTGTAAATATTTTAGCCATTTTAAAGTGTTTGCAGATGCACACGAGAAGATAGATTTACTGCGCCCTATTTAGACACACTTAAACTCATAATACAGGACATTTGTCATCACTTCAGTAAACTATAGCCCTTCTCCAGTGGGTTCCTGCACACTTTGGATTTCCAGGTAACGAGAAAACTGTTTTCCTGTTCAAAAAAAGTTCTTTTTTTCATGCAGAAATTTTGTCGTCAGATATCTTTCCATTCAATTAAAAATCTTATTCAAACATCTATCAAAGCCCGAGCTCCATTAAAACCTTTAAAACAGTGTTTTTCAAACTGTGGGGCGAGCCTCCCTGGGGGGGCGCGATAAACCTACGAGGGGGGCGCGAGCATATCGAAAATAAAAGATTAAAAAAATATATTTACTGGAATGAGAAGTAAAACAAAATACTTTCTGACATAATAAAAAAATACACATTTACACTGATATAATTTATATATATCATCTGCCATATTACGTCATCAAAAAAATAAAAGCTTCTTCTTCAAAACCACATTAGCTATCTTTGATACTATAACCAAATAAAAAACATTTTATTTGATTTGCTGTAATCCCATGATGAGAGATTTTTTATTAAGTTTTCTTTTCAAATCTAAAATACTACTCTTTCACAGAAAAAACTAAACCCAGACCCATAATCAAAAAAATCTTTGAAACATAAAAATTCATCACTGTTATATTATTGAAATATTGTACATCAGCTGTAGAGAGAGGCAGCAGAATGTATTTGCTGCGGTTTGACCTTCGAACTTACTTGTACGGTTAGTTACGTCCCTGCTCTTATGTATTTGTTTTTTCATTTAGGGAAATTGTAAATATAAACTATTTCTGCTGCGCTTTTTTCCTTGTAAAATATTTTTACGATTTTTGGAAAAGCACAGAGAGCACTTTGAAGGACTTTTAGGCCAAGATTTATTTCTATGAGTATTCCCAAACATATAAAGCATAATGAAAAACATTTTACAACATTTTTTAGAACATTCATATTGTAATAAATACACTTTTTATCCGGGAGCGGTCAAACCGAGCACAGAGTGCACTAAATCGGTAATTTTGGCAAAACTGTTAATTCTTACCAGTGGCCCTGACACTATTCTCCTGTTTGACAGTCTTAACGTGAACTAAAATATATTTGTCACATATCTCCCTCTTTTTGGGAGTGATAAATGTTTTTTTTCAATCTTAAGGTACTTGTTTTGACTGAGTTCCCGGTGCAATCACTTTTTTTCCAAAATATTTTCTGTGTTCATGCTACATCCCTCCTCCTATGAATAACTTAGTGATTTTGATTGCCTTATTGCACGACATTTTGTGGTTTGGTAAATGAGCATGATGAGCCGGTAAATGTTTGGTAAATGATCAGAATATATATATATATATATATATATATATATATATATATAAAAGAAACGGGCATCTTTGATCTCTATTGAAAAAAGTTAAAACTGATAAAAAAAAACTGATGAACCTGCTGAAATAATGCATATTAAAGTAAATTTGAGAAAAGCGATAAACATGAAATGAAAGAAACATTTTCAAAGACTACCAAAAGATCTCCATCAACTAAAATATGAAGCCATAAGTATCAGAAAACACTTTGCTTTGTCAAAAACACACAAGCAAGCAAAAGTTCAACATACTATTTGTCGAACATCAAAGGACAGTAAATTTGCAATAACTTGAACAATATATGACAGTTTTGCCTGCAAATAACATTCCTGTAATGTTAGCGAAAAGTGTCTGTGATTTGTGTCTTTTTTTAAGGTTTCTCACATTTGAAACATTTTAGTTCAGTTTTCTTGGATTTTTTCCTAAAATTATCAAAGAAAAGTTGAAAAGTCCTTGAAAGTAGGTAAGTATATTTTCTCTTAATTAAATTTTTCACTGGAATTACGATTTTTATTGTGTACTATAAAAATAATTATAAAAAAAAGAATTGGGGTGGCTCAATAACCCCGCTCGACCATTAGTATCGAGTGCTTGCCTGCTCCATGGTTAAAACATGTTGAAGTCTTTTCGCTTTAAATATTAAAAATAATACAATTATTCTTCATCGGAAATTTTATATTATTGTTCATTATTCAACATCAGTTCTAAATGCTAAATTTTGTGAGGCTTAAAAATTACAGTTCGTTAAAACAATTATAATTTGATCAATCACAAAAATCATTTTACATTTTTGTAAAATAGTCGCGCACTTGGCTTTACTCTCCTTACAATTCAGCGATTTATCAAAAATGTTTTTATTTTTATAAATGAACCTGCAAAACGAAAAACTTCAGTCAGTTTATTTTAATGTATCATTGTTTCAAATTTATTTTATAACTAATTAATTAATACTAAATTAAGAACAAGTTTAATAAGTATTAGCGACTTCTATTGGTTGTCTTGAAAAAGTTTTTAAAAGATATTTTATGGTAGAAATTGACCCTCTGAGTTCTTTTTTCTATATTTAGCGCAATCTGTATTTTGTCCCCCTAAGCGCCCCGCATTTTTAATATGTGAAAATTTTAAAAAAATTAGAAAAAGGAAAAATAACATGATAATTATCTTATTACTTAATTTTTTTTTCCCAAAAGAAACATATACAACATTTAATACTTATGTCATTAATTTGTTTTTTAAAATAAAGATTGTAGCTTTAGCGCAAAGTGCATTATTATTGCATTCAATACATTATTATTGCATAAGGGGGCGATAAAATTATGATTGAAAGGGGGCCCCAGTATTCAAAGTTTGGGAGCACTGCTTTAAAAGCATTTTTCCCCATAATCTTGGAAGAATGTTATTCTGAGTTTGCGTAATACCCCAAGGTGTAGAGCTGTCACTAAATTCCCTTCGCCACCGGATATGACGTTTGTGAAACCATTTGTATGGACTCAAAGTTTTTCCCCCGATATGCACTCGGGGCTATGGAGGGTGTAAGCCCCTCCCGTTGGCTTCGTATGGTAAATAAGTTTTGATGCAGATTTATTTTAAGATGCTGATCATCTGAAATCTGTTAATGAATGCAGGGCTTTCTAGTAAAAAATAAATCTTAGTCGGCTAGACTTTAAACAGACTACTAACCTTTGAAAAAACATGCAGGGTGAAATTCTCACAGATATTCAGGACATTTTTAAAAGGTGGTATGACTATTTTGATCAACTGTTCATTGGAAATTTTGAAAAAGATGCTCCTGCTGCTATTTATATAATTACAGCAACCATGCTGAAGTTGAAGCCCCAACAATTGAAAGAGTTAAAGCTGCAATTGTGAATATTTAAAAGAAAAAAAAAATCCTCTGTACATGATTTTATAGCAGCCGAATTATTAAATAATCATGGAACAAATATATAGATGAACATTTTTGACTTAATTACTGACATCTGGAACTTTGAGATTATGACAGCAGTTTGGAATATCAACATTTTATGTCCAATACACAAGAAAGGAGATTCTATAGATTGCAAGAATTATAAAGAATTTTATTTCTAAGACTGTTGCCTTACGTTGATACACAAATAGGTATTTACTAATGTTGCTTTCGTGCTGGTAAGACCAAAGTTTTTGTATACGACAGATTATAGAGAAAACAAAGAAATTTAACATTGAAACACACCATTTCTTTATTGACTTCAGGTTCGCTTTTGATAGTGTAAATATAAGCAATTTACTTAATGCAATGAATGAATTTAGCATTCCATCAAAACTCATTAAATTGACCAGATTTACATTATAAGGTATAAAGTGTAAGGTAAAATATTTCTTGCATCACTGAAAGATAATCTTGACATACTTAAAGATGTTCAACAGGGAGATTCTCTCTCCTGCTTTCTCTTTAATATAAGATTTCGAAAGTAATTCTGATTCAAATATCAATAGTAGTAGACAATATGCTGATGATATTGAAATAATTGCTTGTACCCTCCCTGCTCTGAAAGAGTCATTTCTCGCCGCTAAGATTGCAGCAAGTCGAATGGGACTTGTTATAAATGAAAAAAAAGACTAAATATATACTATTCTCAAAAAACAGAATCCCAAATATTCTTTTCTTGAAATATATTCACATAAAATTGAAACAGTTAAATGCTTGGATCAATTATTAGCTCCGATAATAGAATATTTTATGAAAGCCAGAATTGATTAAACCTGGCAAATAAAGCTTTTTGTGGACTGAGAAGGTTTTTAAAATCTAAATTTCTTTCAAAAAACACAAAAAATTTTTAATTTACAAAACTCTTATTCGACTGGTTCTGACATTCGCATCTGATACTTCGACAATAACAAAAATGGAAGAAAATCGAACAGCATTCCTTGAGAGAAAAATATTTCGAAGTATTCTTAGAAGTATAGATGACCATCATCACTGGAAAAGAAGATATAATTTTGAATTATATAGATTTTATAAAAATTCATTTAAACATATAAAAAAAATAAAATAAATTTGGGATCCCCATATAAATCGAACGCCAGATGATAATGTCGTCAAAAAATGGAAAGCCAAGGCTGAAATGGATACTCGTGGGGTCAGACTTTTGAATATAAATGAAAACGGGGAACAAAAGGGGAATGTGGGGTCCTTTGGGGGAGACTTCAAAGAAAGGTACTGGCCCACGAGGTGGGCTACCTTGCCGGATAATGCGATCATGATGTTTATATATAACTCTTACGTTTACTATTCTTTGTTTTCTGTTGAATTATAGGAAGCAAGCATGAATAAATTTGTCGTATAAAGCATATAAAAAACATTAGTATCTTACTGTTTTGAAGGTGAAAGAACGTTAATACATTCTCAATATAGAGTATATGTTGCTGAATCTGAAATTTTTACTTCATTAAGGTATCCGACTACGTTCGAAACCGTGATTTTGTAAAAGCGCATAAAAGGATAATATTCATGATATTTAATGTCACTTAGATTAGACAATGTATATGAAATTGTTTTAAGAATAGTATTACAAAAATTGTTTAAGTACAATATTTTGACAAAAAATGAACATCGAATGGACCCATTTTCAAAGTGTTCTCCTTTTGTGAAAAATGCTTCTATTATATAATAATATTTTCCGTGTATATAGCTGACATCTGTACAGAGTAATCAACTAGAATTTTTAAATATATAACTTTGAAGTGGTTTTATCCATATTTTACGACACACACACAAACAATAGAGGGGAGATATTTTAAGAAAAAAACGCCGATAATTATTTTAATGGGTTGTAACTCGGAAAATAATGTGAATTTTTCAACAAAAAAAATAGTTCGGACACTCTGGAGATGTCTTTACTTTGTTTAAGCAAAATATTTTTATTTTAGAAGCATTTTTATAAAAGGAGAACATTTTGAAAAAAGGTTATTCTAAGTTAATTTTTTGGGAAAATGTTGTATGTAATTAATTTTTGTCAAATTCCTTATAAAAAAATTTTAACATGTATTATAATCTAAGGATAAATATCAGAAAATTGTCCATTTATGAGCTTTTAAAAACACGATTGAACCTAGTCAGATACCTTAAACATTGCATGTGGGTTTTCTTTTAAAAATTTAAGCAAGCTATTTAAAAAATACATATTTTTTTCATTTATTTGGGTTTATTCAAAAAAGTAGCGATATAATTTCGTCGCATACATTTTTTTAAAAGTACCCTTTAAATTTTTTTGGGATCTTCATAATAGTTTTAAAGTCTTTGCAAAAAATGATTAATGTTTTTTTATTCCTTATATGATAAAAAGTATTTTTAAAAAAAAAAGCATTTTAAGACAATATTTCAAATTTATAAAAACAAAGCTTGCATTCTGAGTCAAAAGCTTTTCTGCGTTTCAATTTGAATACCATGGTCAAGTGATGAAAGCCCTCTCCCACTCCGAATTTCCATATCATTACAGAAGGAGGTCCTAGGGCTTTAAAAAAATATAAGGCACATCGGTCTTTCTACTCGGAGGGCCTTTGGAACAAACAGCATTCGTAACAATGACTACAAAATTCCAAGGTAAATTAACCCCTTTTATTACTTGACTATGCTTCAATATTTTTCTTTATATGTATAATTGCAACGAAAAATAAAGATCAAGTTTAAAAACTACTTGTAACAAAGAAATATTCTGTTTTAAAACAATGGTTGAAATGTCGAACCTGTGTAATGCAAATGGGATAACCCAGTGTTTCTCAAACTTTCGATACTGGCGCCCCCCTTTTAAATCACAATTTTTATCACGCCCCCCTTATACATTAATAAATTACTCAATGCAATAATAATGCCCTTTTTGATGCAAAAGGGCTACTTTTACACGATCTTAAATTATAAACCGTACAAATTAATAGCACTTAAGTAAAAATTTTGTATTAAAATTTTTTTGCCAAAAAGTAAGAAATTAGAAAAAAAGTTTTATTTTATTTTTTTTTCCTAAATTTTAAATTAAAATTGAAAAAAATGCGGTTTGGCGCGGGGTAAAAATATAGATATCAGCTAAATAAAAAAACAACCCCAGGGGTTCAAATTAAAAAAAATTTTGCTCCCAAGAAAAAAGCCCAGGGGAAGCCCTTTCCTTATTAAACTTGTTTTTGAATTTCCCAGTATATTAATAAAAATAAGAAATTTTTTTTTATATATTTACTCTTAAGTAACATATATTTTAAAATAAAGTACTTTTTTTAAATAATAGGAATTATTTTTTTTTTCTCTCTCTAATTTTTAAATTTGAAAAAGATTGGGAAAAAATATTTAATTAAAAATTTATTTCCTTCAAGATCCATTTTCCCAAAAGTACAAAGGTCATTTAAAAAAAAACCTAATCTATTTTTTTTTATCATATCCATTTCACCGGGATCCTCCGAACGTACATGTAGCAGGCAAATAACGATTTGCACAAAACATGTAAAATGCTGTACTTCCGGGAAAAATTCTGTCAGTCCCGCCCCAATAGATTAGCTACCGAAACTCTCTCTTGGGAAATACATTTCAAATTCCCCGTTAATTATAATTCACGGTATTAAATATTTTTCGGCAGTGGATTAAAAAAAAAAAATCATAGATATATTTTTTAAATCCGGGGAAAAAAATTTGACGATAATAAATCATCAGCAATTTCACGGGGGGAGGGGATTATTTGTAAGTTCGAAAAGGGGTTTAAAGGGTCCATTTCAAAATTCTTCAAAAACTCAACTGCCCAAAAAAGATCTTCATAGATTTCCACCCTCCAGTGGCGGAATTAAAGGGCAATTTTGAATAAATCACTCTTTTAATTCTGGATAAGGGGGATGCTGAATTTTTTTGCACTTTAAAAAAAAGCATTTCCCTATACTATTCCATTTTTTAAAAGCCCAGCTTTTTTGAAACCGGATTTTCTGCGAAGGGTACTTTAAGACAAAAATAGATCCAAAACTAAAAAATCAAAAAATAACTCAAGGGGTCAAAATTTTTAATTTTAGCCTTCCTTTTAAAAACTTTGATCCCCCAAGACACGCCCATAATGATAATTATTAAACTTTTTCTTATACTGGCTGGGAAAAACCCCTCTTATAAAACAGAGTTTATTTTTTTAAAAAAAAGATAATATATTTTTCTTGATATAATGGGTTAATTTAAGGAGAGTAAAAACCAAGTGCATGAAAGTATACAAAAATGTAAAATGATTTATTGAAATAATACTCATATTATAAACGGTTTTGAATAACTGAATTTTAAACCTCGCAAATTAGCTTTTAGAATAAATTTAAGTAATAAAAGAATATAATATTCTAATGAATAACAATTTTGTTTTTTTTTTAATTTTTAAAGCAAAAAGCCGGGATCAGATTCCCCGATCAACTTAAGTTCACGGGGGTATGCACCCCAATTTTTTTTTTATAATTATTTTCAATATACAAGATAAAATCACAATTTCAGTGAAAAATTTTAAACTAAGAAAATATACTTACCTATTTAAAGGTTTTTTCTTTTGTCTTTCATAATTTGAAAATATCAAAAAAAACTTAACTAAATTGTTCCAAATTGCGTGCCTTAAAAGGACACAAATCACAGCCCTTTTGCTAACATTACAAAAAGCTATTTGCAACAAAACTTAATTTTGTTCACGTTTTTGAAATTTTAATACCCTTTTGATGATCGAAAAATATCTTTAAACTTTTCTTGCTTGTTCATTTTGACGGGGGGGGGAAGTGCATTTTGCGGTACAGTTTGGCTTCATATTTTTCTTGATAAAGTTCTTAATTACTTGAAAAATTTTCCCTTTTGTTTCATGTTTTTGCTTTTCTCAAATTTACTTTTTTGCTAACAGATTAATATCATTATTTCAGCAAGTGTTTCCCTTGTTTGATCAGCTTAAATTTTCCTTTCAGAGGGTCACAGATGCCCAATGCTCATTTACGTTTATAAACCAAAAACAGTCGTACATCACAATTAAAAACCCCTAAGTTATTCATAGGGAAAATGCATACGTTAAAAAAACTATTTTTTGAAAAAAGGGGCCGTGCCCGGGGCCTCGATCAACAACTTTAAGATTCAAAAAACGTTTGCCACTCCCAAAAAGGGAATATTTATCAATTCATTTTAACTCCCATTAAGACTGTCATATTAGAGGATTCTCTTCCCAGGTCATTGGTAACAAATAAACAGTTTTCCCCAAATTAACGATTTTTGTATTATATGTTTCGTATACTCATAAAAATAAATCTTGGAATTAATCCTTAAAAAGTGCTCAATATGCTTATCCATGTATCAAAACTCTTTCACATTGGGGAAAAAGCGCAACAGAATTATATAATTTAAAACTTCCCAAAAGAAAGGGATGCGGTAATCATAACAGTAAAGTTCGAAAGCCAGAAAAAGTAATTTTTTTAAGTTAAAAGAAACGTAATAAAAAAATCTCTCATCTTAGGATTACAGCAAAAGAAAACAAAATATTTTTTATTTGCTTGGATAAAAAGATAGCTAATGAGCGTTCAAAAGTAGAATCTTATTTTGATGACCTTTTTCACCAGATGATATATATAAATCATATCAATGTAAATCTGTATTTTTTATTATATCAGAAAGTATTTTTCATTCCAGTAATTGTTTTTTAACCTTTTTATTTTCGATATGCTCGCGCCCTTGAAGGGTTATCCTCCCCAGAGGCGCCCACAGTTTGAGAAACACTGGGATAACCTAAATATCAGAGTACAACTTCTTTGCTGGCGCTCTCGAGTCATAGATTCAAGCTCATGTACCACAAACCCTCACGCCGCCCAATTGAGAGGTTGTTGCAGATTAAATCTGAAGACGTTTCTATAGAGGTGTGTAGATTGGTGTGTTAGATCACAGATGTAATCCTCATCTCGCTAAAGCCTTAACGTAGCTTCAGTGTGTGGTAGTTTAAATCCGTCCTACGATAAAGCAACATAAGGCTCATTGGCTACGGATCTCGCAATTTTGAATCTCGGTAAGGTGACGAGGAAGAAACCTGAGCAAGTACCTCCTCTGCAACGACCACACTATGTCAATGGATGAATGTTTGAGTCTCGTAGCTGTTGTATCCTCGACATATTTAACGTGCATCGCTTTCCTCTACACTGCGGATCTTCACGGGTACTAGACTCGAACTCATGACCACCAGCCACAACGCCTCGGCCTTGATCATTAGACTACCCACTTTCACAGTGATTTTCACTGTACTGATTTGAACTTATTAGACTACCGTGGCTCCTGCATATTCCTATGTATATCATTCATTGATGTCAACATCTACAGGATGAACATTAAAAATTTCAAACAAAAGGTAGATATTGTTAACTAATGCATTGTTGTAATTTTAAAATCTATTAAGGAGAATCACTTTTACCTACTTAACTTGTTTGTAAATTTTACGTCGAAAAAAGTCAATAAATGTTATAAATTTTATTAAATTCACAAATTTTCTAAAGAGAGGAACATGAAATTTCATGTTTCATACTTATTTTTTATGAATAACAAAAATGCCTTCTGTTCAGCAAATGAACAACACATTATCTTTTTAATATTTGTCTATTATTGATGAAAAACCGTAATGGCAATTATTAACAAGAAAATTAAAACAGCATATTCAGAATTCCCTTAACAGAAAGAGAAATCTTTTTTAAGTAAATTGTTTCTTAAAGTTAAGAAGGAAACTGCTCGTGAAAACCACTTATCTATGGCAGAATTTCAATTCCAAAGCATTTGACCTTTGTTGGGTAAATACTAAACGTCATCTTAGGTGGTATCCTGAATATAAACATTGATGTAACGATGGAACTTCTATAACGGATTTCTGCACAAAACCATTGTTGTTGTCGTATCATTTCTTTTGATATCTAAACCCTTATGTGTCGTGTTGTTCAAGACAACATAAGGCAAATTCATCTTAAAAATGCCTTTTAAAGCGCATCTTTTGCATAGCCATCCTTCATCCGAAGTACGAAAATGGTCCTGTAAAGATGTTGTCATAGACCTTGCAAGCTAAGGAAGCCCTGTAATTTTGGGTGAGAGTGAATGCTGTATAACGTTTTTCCCTGGAAATCGCGGGATGCACAGCGAGAGGTTTAAACAGCTTTTATCCTGTTGTTCTTGTGAAATCCTTTTATGTTTTTTAATACATATTATTCTGTACTTATAAGAATTATAATAACAAATGAAAATCTTATGTTTCTAGTGATCAAAGACATTTCATTTTTATTTGATTTTAAACTTCATTATAATCTTTGTAAACGTTTTATTGCCATTATGTAACGATGTTAAATAATGTCATCACTTCCTACAAGCGCGAAAACAAATTTATCAACATTTTTTCCCTTTCCCTTTTTTGTCCATTGACAAATTAATTTCAGATTTATAGTTTAATCCGGTTTTTAAATAAAAAGCATACAATTGAAAAAGGGGAAAAGGGCAATAGTACATAAAATATTTAGGTGACCAAAAACGCCATATTTGCATTTAAAATTGTGCCAATATGGGAATCATCATATATAGACACTTCCACATAAATTGACATCTGTGTGATTCTAAATGTTACCAATTCAATATGTTTTTTCTTTCGGTAGTTGTGCATTTTAAAATATTCCACTGCGCATTCGCTTCTGTAGATAAGATTTCATAAACTTTAATACCTTATCACAACAATGTAAGAGAATAATACACAATAATTTAAAAATAATAAACAAAGATAATTTTAATATGCATTGACAATATTTTAGACTTTGTACTTTTGTTCCAGAATGATTACCCTCTATTAGTCATATAAAAAATCTTGACGACGTTTTAGAATTTATGGGAATGTGTCGATGTTATATTTCTTAAGTATCTAACTTAATTCAAGGCTCCTTTTTGTTAAAAAATATTTTAAGAAAAGTATGGTGAACCAGTGGCACGCGTTCCTTCAATGACATACAACACAATATTTTGGGCACGCAAGCGATGAAAATGGTTTGCATTTTATTTCAAACTAACGAAATTCACTGTGAAATATTAGGAACAAATACGAGTGATCAGTTGCGGGACGACGAGGAGCACACTCGTTTGTTTTTGGCTCCTAGTTATTGCCTTAGTTACGTCTAGGGCTACAGTTGCTTTTGATGCAAAATTTGTCTACACATAGCATAGTCACTTTCGTCCACAACTGTATTTTAAAGTTTATTTGTGTTGTATTTACGATTTTTAACTGTTATTTAACATAGATAGTTTAGCAAAAGAAAAAACGTGCAATACAGTAAATGTAACAGAAGATTTTAAGGGATGAATCTAGAAATATGGCATGATTAGTAAAGGTGACAAATTGGTGTGTGTTTTATGTTCTGAAACAGTGGTATGCAGAGCATCGTCTGTAAAATGGCATCTTGAGACAAATCACAAATCCTCTTGTCAAAAAATGAACCACAGCAAAAATAATCAATTGCTTAGAAACCATTTGGCAAAGATTCCAATTCAGCATGAATTCTAATATAAGAAACATCTTATAATCCTAATATAATTTATTTGTCACCCAATCTGCAACAACAGAAGTCATGCTAATGTTACTTTAATTTGAATTACATGTATAACAAAAAGATTTACATCTATAAGTGCAAAATGTATTTTCTCGTAGTAAATAAAGAATTTTGATTTGTTAGTATTTAGCTTTATATTATTTTCCCAATAATCACAAGTTAAAATTATTTGATGGCATGTCTATACCTCATTAAACACTTTTTAAGAAAAAATGGCACACTAATCCATTAAGTTTCAACATCCCTGTTGTAGGCATTTTAAAGAGCGCAGATGATTTTTTCTGTACAAAACTGATTTAATGTTAACTTTTTCGTTTCTTCATAACGTGCTATGCGTAACAGTTTAACATTAAAAAAATTAGTCAAAACCAATTATTTACATTAACATTTTCTGGTATCCTCTAAACCATCGATCGACCAAACTTTTTGACCTCATGGACCAGTAAATTCTAATTTTAAAACCACGGACCCCTAATGAGATTTTTAAATGTAAAATATATTTATAAAA
>BMAV01018877.1:9145-23620 GCA_019973955.1 Trichonephila inaurata madagascariensis
ACGAATTCTCTGTTATTAATGCGGATGCATATTCTGTCATTTTTTCTTAGAAAGTTAGAATAACATAAAAACAAATTCCCCAAAGCGATAAATCATTAAGTCGGAAGGATCATACCAGAAACGAAAAGTAATAAAAAAAAGTTGTTTTTTTTTTGTATACGAATGTACCTAAAAAATGTTTCAAAATTCTGATAACGGAAAGCGTAGACATTCTCTTTCAAGACGCCGTTAAGTTTGAATTTATGATTGTAAATTATCTTTTCAAAAAATTTAATTAGCTCTCACTTACAAAAAGAAAAAAAGAAAATATGAAAAATTTACATTATTTTCTATTTTATACTTTAAATATTTAAACATTTTCTGAAGAAATTTTTTTTTTTTTGAAATGCCAATTGTTATGGCAATGGCTATAGGTAATAACTATACTTTTGAAGTTTGCCCCATTGTGCTTAAATCATGTACTTTAAGAAACAATAATAGTCAGCCTCATAGATTTTTGGTATAGGATTTTGTGTAATATATATTTTTATATTACATATTTAGAGATATGACTTTAAAATTTTTTTAATTCAAAGATGATTGTTTCTATGTAGCGCAATTTATTTATCTCATGTGGTTTCAAAGAGAAACTAAAAACCAAGCAATTTATTTGTAAAATGTTCTAAAAAATTACCTAAAATGTTCTATTTTCTCCGTAGTTCTTCAAATGGATTGTTGACCGAAAATATATTTGAGTGAAAAAAATTTTTAATCACATATTTTCGTAAAAGATAAGGCATTTCTGTCTTCTTTTCCATTATTTCACTAAGCAGAACATACCTGATATTCTGATGAGCAGATAATGCCATTTAATCATGCAAAAGACAAGAAAAAAGTTGACTTTTAAAACATTCTTCCTGGTAAATTCTGTGCAAGAGAAATTTTTAGACTACGTAAATTATTCATCAAATTTAAGAAACAAATTAAGTGCTAAGTTAAATGGAATTTAATTAAGTAGTTATAATTTTTAATGCATCATAATTTGTTGAAAATCTGGAAAAAAGATAAACCCTTTAACCCTTTTGCCCGAAGGAAATTTAAAATTAAGCATTAGATCTTAAATAAGCATTAAATATACGAATAAAATAGTGAAGCTAAAAAAATGTCAGAACGATTTTAATACTGTTAAAACCCTATTATACCCCCGGCCGGGGCGATTCGATGATACCTGATGGGTGTCTGCAAAGAAAGGAGCCAGGCAAACTTATGGCAGAGAGCGATGGTCTTCAAACTTTTTCAGCTTTTAGAATCCCTAGAACTTGAAGGTGCTTTTGGGAAACCCCAAAACTAAAAAGTATTTTCGTGGAACTCCATTCCAAATACATATTTCGAAGAACATATCTCAAAATAATATTTAAAGTAGATCAACATATGTTACAAGCACTTTATGTAAAGACCATTTTTAAAATAAATTGCATTTATTGTTAAATAATTTGAATCTAATTTTTTAATATAACTTATTTGTGATTCAAGTATCAACTGTCCATGAATTATATTAGTGAATATTATTTTCATTATTTATATTAGTCACATAATTTTCAGAGTTACCAACAATTTAAATAATTATTGGCGTTCTTTTCTTAAAATTTCTCCCCTCTGTTGTCATAAAACATGGATAAACCCACTTCTAAGCTATATATTTCAAAAATTCTAGTTGAGCCTCTGCACAGAGGTCTGAGCTATATACAGGCAAAATATCATTAAAATAGAAGCATTTTTCACAAAAAGAGAACATTTGGAAAAAAAAATTATTCTAAGTTAATTTTTATCCGAAATATTGTATTTAAATAATTTTTTTTGTCAAAATGTCCTTAAAGCCATTTTATACATGTATTCTAATCTAAGTGACACTAAATATCATGAAATTTATTCATTTATGCGCTTTCTTAATATCACGGTTCCGAACGTAGTCGGTTACCTTAAAATTTGTCCCCTCTGTTGTCGTAAAACATGGATAAACCCACTTCTAAGTTATATGTTTCAAAACTTCTAGTTGAGCCTCTGTAGAGGAGAGGTCTGAGCTATATACAGGCGAAATATTATTATAATAGAAGCATTTTTAACAAAACGAGAATATTTTGAAAATTGGTAATTCTTTCATTTTTTGTCAAAATGTTGTACTTAAATAATTTTTTTTGTAAAATTGTCTTTATATATATTTATATAAAACAATTATGATCATATATTCTAATCTAAGTGACACTAAATATCATCAAAATTATCCATTTATGCGCTTTTGCAAAATCATGGTTTCGAACGTAGTCAGATACCTTAAGGTGTTCATGAGTGTATGATCGGCTTTTCTTAAGCTTATGTATCCCAAGAGGTAGTTATCGTAGCTCCTGTCCACATGTTTTTTAATTGGGTAAAATCTGGAAGATCATTTTCACTTAACAAAATCCATATCACTCTTTTTCTTGCCCAGCCATTTTCTTCAACTGTTTGTTGTAAGTAATTAGGCTTCTTTAAATCTAGCATTCGTTGAACAATTGCATTGTCGTCCTCAATATTTTTAAGTCTTGCTGGGCAAAAAGCATTAAGCATTACAGAGACAATTTTAACATAATCTCCGATATATGGTATTTGGACATTTGGGATAATATTGTTTAAAGTTCTCCAGTTCTTATGCTGGCCGTTTACTGCTTCAACTACCCAACGAATCGATATCACCAAACGTTTCCAGTTAGCATCTTTTATAGACCACTGTGATTGTTTGTCCAGAAATGCAGGCATTTTAGATACTAGGTGCATTTCTAATAAAAACTCCAAAAAATCTGACCGATTTGCAGACAAGCTATTTTGTTTCGTATCACATCAACGTTTTCGATGCACCAAAACAAATGAATGACAGTTTAAAGGCCTAAATATATTGTAGTAATTGAGAGACCAAAACAAATATAGTGGCACTTAAGGCCCTTAACAGTTTTTTTTAAATGAAAGTTAGAAAAAATAAAATAACAAAATTCAACGAATTTGCCAAGTTTCGTGACTTTTTTATGTGACTTCCTATTTTTTCCCCTTACAATTTTAGAATAAAAGTAAAGATCAATACCTAAAGTTCACATAAATATAATAATATAACTCCAATAAATACTCTGAATTTTTATAACTATGGGTGAAAAAAGGCCAAGCTTTACCCACCTCCTTTAGAAGCTGTTGCTTAAATTTAGATTTTAACATCAACTCTGTTGATATGTTGTTCCCTTTCCTTCATTATATGCATTATTTTCCACAAATATAAAAAGGTGCCTTTTCCATTAAAAAACTATTTAGTTTTACAAATCATTGTCCTACTTAACGAGTATAAAATTATCTCGTTTAATTCTCGAGATAGTAAACAATAGAATATTCACAATCTAGTAGGAAGTATATATATAAAAATTTAAAATGTGTGTGTTTTAACATTCCTTTATTATATTATAATAAAAGTTTAAAAAGTGTTGCAAAATAAAACTATAATATATAAATCCAATCTTCAGTTTAAATGAATACGTTGAGCTTTAGATGCTTGTAACTATGCAAACTTCATAGAGAACGTGAATCCATTTTGCATACATATTTATTTCTTCTCGATTTTCTTATTGTGACTTGTGGAACCCCTGAGTATGCCCTGTGAAACCCCAATGTTTCGTGGAACATAGTTTGAAGAACACTGGAATAGAGTAACGTAAGTAATAACGTGAATAATATTTGTACATATGTTAAGCTTTATATTAATATTTATTTGAATGGAGAGTGTGTTGAATTGTATGTGATAGCCACACAATAACGTAGAATGTGCTTAAAAATGAAAAAAAGTCTTAAGAAATAGGAACATGGATTTTTCTTTTCAGTTCAAATAGCCTGTGATTTAATTTGAAATACAATTCCTATATTTGTAATGTCAAAATTTAAGTAATATTTTTAATAATTTTTAAAATGGTTTGCAAATTAAACTCCAATTTGGTAAAATATCGATTTAGCTAGTAAAATAAAATAACTAAATATATTAATGTAGTTGTGTCACCAGGTATTTCTGATTCCATCTCTATCCATCAATATATAAATAATATCTAAACCAAAGATATAAATAAGTTGAACCTCTATATAACGAACCTCTATATTGTGTTTTTTTCTATATAGCTAAATTTTTCCTGGAAACTTGAACATTTCACAATTTTCTTCATAAAATAATCTCTCTATAGTGAAAGGCATTTTCTATACAACGAACTTTTTCTTTTGTGATTCAGTTTTTGTTCTCCCTTTTTTAAAGTATTTATGAAAAAATTTCAAGTTATTCTCTCTTTAAGATATTTTATGATGGTCATAAATCTTGAACTGGTTTATTAGATCCTAACTCACCGAGAGAAATAGGGTTCTAAACGTTTCATCCAAGAAGTGTAACCTTTAACCTCCATTGCCCAGTTCACTAGAAACATCATCGATATCCTCTTTCACCCTGAGTGGAGTTTTCCCGTGTCCCTCCATGTTCTAATTATAAAATAATGTATGTTTAATATTACTTGTATGCTTTAAACTATAAAATGTCTTTAAAATTAATTAATTTTAGTATAAAATTATTTTCTTAATATTGAAGATACAGTGAATTCTACTACATTCTTTTTTCTTGTTTTCCTTGCAGTTTTTCTTTATTTCTTTTTTGATGGGTATGATATATAAAATAGACATATATTAATTTTGAAAAAGGTATGAATAATTACTTCTTTTTAATATGCAGTGCTTACGAATTTAAAATTTGTTTTATGTGATTTATAAAATATATTAAAAGATGAACCTCTATATAACGAATTTTCCATATAACGAACTTATTTCCGGGATTTATTTAAAGGTCCGACTGTATTATCTTTAAAGCCGTTGGGGGAGACGAGTTTTGCGAAATCTATTTTTAGAAATAAACATAGCAGTGTTAAATTCCAAGTCTGTATGTTTAGAGTTGAAAAAATGAATTTTCTAAAATCTATTACACGTCCCGTAGGATTCCGCAAGATTCGCTTTTAAAGGATATGTACTCAATAAAAGAAACATGGCTTCCGAATTTCAATTCTTTAGGTGTAATATATAGTTAAGCACATTAAATCCAAAATTTAAATATGCAAGTGTAATGTTTTTATAAAGTTATTTCTTGAAATAAAACATAAATATAGCAAATGATTAAACTCTTATTTAAAAAAAAAGTTATTACGACTTCGCTTGCTTAAATAATGTCGTAAGTATTTCTAAAAATAGAACTTTCTTCTTTTTAAAGAAATCTGCAATGGAATCTTAAAAACGTAATTTTAACGAAAGACTTTCGTTAATTGATACTCCCTATATAGAAAAAAAATGGAATTGTGTCCTTAGACTTCTTAAATGAGTCATTAGGTTTCAAAAACATCGCTTGTAACTAAAAAAATTGATGCTTCTCAATTATTGCAGTAATTATATATATAATTCGCTTCCAAAATGCATTTACGTTCGTCTCAAGTCATTAAACGTTTCTTTCTACTAAAAACTGTTGTAGACGTCTACATTTTTTTTTCAAACGAGAGATTTAGAAAAAAAAAAATGAGCCAAAACATTCTGCGACGAAATTTTATCGTTAACAACCTAAACAATTATGAATGAAGAGAAACTAATGTCTACGCTGAATTTCTAAATGAACAACTACTAGGCAAAATCTTCACCAGAAAGTTTTCACTTAAAATTTTCAATGGTTTCATTCTATCGTTACCCATTGACAGAATTCACAAAAGTGTAGTAGACCTCAGAGAGCTGCGAGTAAAATACCCACTATTAGATAAACGATCAGGGGAGAAGTGATACCAATTTCTTTAATAAAATTAACAACTCTGACAATAAATAGATCACTAGAATTGAAAAATATACTCCTGGTCTTAATTTCCACGAATCCTGATCAATCCTAATTGATACTGATTTTCTTTAATTCCTAATTATGCTCTCTTTTACCTATATTATTTTTCTTTTATTTTTTAAAATTATCTCTATTTTCTACTCAATGGTTGATCGAGCTACTCACCTAAAATTAAATCCAAAAATCGCTGACCTCTCTGTTCAGCCATTCACAGAAGCTCCACTGGATATCAACTCATTTTAACTATCTATACATCTACATATATTCTCTCTTTAACTCGGACTCCTTTGCGGCAAGCGGATTGGCTAGATATCGCTACTCCCACGACCATCACAGGGGAAAAAAATCTTTTATAAGTGAAGAATTTTATTTTTTCCTCAATTTTTATCTTTATTTTATTTGTATTTGTTTTATTCATATCAAAGTTATTTCTCTTTTTACTTAAGTTATTATTTTTTTTACTTTAAATATTTTTTAACAAGTAATATAAAAAAAAATTAAGTCAATTCCTACTTAGATCAACAAAGAAAATTTTTTTTTTATCTACGTTTTATTAAATAGTTAAAATTAATATAAATATGTATATACATATGACACAGAACCACAACATTAAGTGGTCATTAATTTTTATTCATTATCATTAAAGTATCGTATTGTCATCCAAAACAATCGTGTATATAAAATTTCAGTTCAACTGAATGCTTTAAAACGTGGGAAAAAAAAATATTTTCAAGTTTTGACACAAGTCGCCAAAAGGGTCGCTAAGTCACTAAAAATGATGCCAACGTGGCTGTATTTTTATTTCTTTAAATAATTAGTTTTAATCAATTAATTATTATTAATTATAATTAAGTCATTGTATTACCATCTAAAATATTCATGTATATAAAATTTCAGCTCAATGGAGCGCTTTAAAATATATTTTATTAACGATTGAAAATTCCACCAAGATAAATAAATAAATAAATATATAGAGAGTGCAAGCTAATAGTAGGAATTGAAAAAAGGAACTCATTACAACGACAGCTAGATGAATCTTCTCCGTGACTGTTAAAACCTTTGCTGTATTAATATCTATTGGCACTTCTAATATAGTAAGGCAATTCCCCTAACTCTCTCTATCTTCGGACCTAAGTGAACAGTAATGTCTATTTGAACACATCACGGTTTCTTCACAAAGTGAAGTTCTCAAGTTAAATCCCGTCGTAAAGAAATCTCAGAGGATATAGTTAAGGGAAAACACATCAGAATATGCTCTAATATCTCGGAGGGATAATTACAATTAACTCAAAAAGCCCCGGTAGGAAAGGGGTCATGGGTACGAGCTCATGATCGACTTTGTTTCAATCGAATATTCTACTAAAGGACCCGTCCTGTGGAGAAATGATACAAATTAAACAAGTCGATGCTGAAAATCATCATCAAACTCAGGTATCAATCTAATCACCTGATTCAGCTCAATTGAGCGCTTTAAAATGTATTTCATTAACCATTGAAAATTCCACCAAGATAAATAAAAAAAAGGGTGTGAGCTAATAGTAGGAGTTGAAAAAGGGCGATTTGAAAGCTTTTTAATGTCACCAAAATATTCTGAATGGAGATGAAGGTTCGGAGAAACTAAGTGCTCCTACCCCACCAAACTACAACTACAAACTAAAGGGTAACAACTGATGTGAAATTCTATCAACCAAATACTTCTCTTAACGAACGTCAAATTTTTGTGGTACTCAATTAGAAGTGAGAGCAGGATGGAGTTTTAGTATGTGAGACAAATATATTTCCGGAAACTGAGAAATTATAGAAAATTACATTGATTCTTTTAAAGAAATAAAAACAAACTGATACTATCTGTGTGGAAAATTGGTACAGTATTGAAATTACATTCTTGTAGGTTCCTTTTCTTGTAGAATCAAATGAAAATATACAAACATCTGCATTACACTTTATCAGTGTTTCGTCTTTACATATACTTAGCCTTCTCGTTTGCATCTAGAGGGAGAATGCTCTTCTATCAGTCTATTAATTTACCTTATAAAAAAAATTAACCGTACATTTAAACTTTTGATTACTAAAAAGCAACACCATGAAAGACGGAAGCGATTAAAACGGAATTTAGTGATGGATTCAGGCCCAGTGTTCGAGTGGTAGCATATCGCGCTTCCACACCACAGGTTCGGGCTCTATTCCCGGGTTGGGCAAGGTTGACTCAACCTTTCATTCTTACTGCAGTGGGTCGATAAATGAGTACGAAGCTTGCTTGGGAACTTAAACACTGGGGGTTTCGCTTCAGACTGACCACTTGATCGGGACATCTGCTCATGCACATCAGCGCCCATTAGTCACGTATACTAGGATGGGCACAGTAGGCCCTGGCTCTCATGGGCTGTTGCGCCACTGAGTTTGAGTTTGAGTTAGTGATAGATTAACATCAAATAAAAAACTAAATGAGTAAAACAGCGATCCCGTGCAACTTTAGGAGATCCACAGAATCAGTATTATGCCTTATGCCGACTCGGTGACAGAGGTAGCGCACCCCCGCATCGTAAATCCAAGGTGTAGGTTCGATCCTGTCTGGATGTGGCATTTCAGAGATCCCTTATCAATTTCGCTCTGTTAAACTTGAAAGAAAGTGCGCCCCGCAAAGTTAAGTCGTGGCAAAACTAAGTGTCCCATGAGAGATTGAATTAAAATTAATCCCGGCGTCAAAATTTGGTAGCATGAACCACGACTAGATGATGACACCATGAAATGGCTCGCACGTTTGGAGATTTTCCGTGTCTGCAAAGACTTAGTTGCCAATATGCAGCCCATTAGGAAAAATATATTTTGTGCCTTCTTCATGGATGGCATAACTAATTCGACACGGCTTGATAATGAAAGACAGAACCTTTGAATCTATTTATGAGGGACCCATCCATGTTGTTTCCGTTGTTTCCAAAGTTCATTGCGCATATCGTTGTATTTTTGTGCCAGCTCTATTAATCATTGATCATATATGTTTGATGGACGACCGATCAGAAGAATGGGCAGTCCTCACAGTAGTGCAACCTGGCACATTGAGTGCAACCCCCTCTCCTAATTTCTACATTACACTACCGGGAGGACGTTTATGTCTCGACAGATTTCCCGTTCATCGCCCCTTACACTATGGTTTTCAGCATACTTGGCTGGAACTCATGACACGCTGGCCACGAGTCTGTTACCTTGACCACAAGGCGACCACGGTTCCACAACCTGGCAGTAAATTTAAAAAAATGTCAATCATTGTGTTTCACGAGTGATCTCGTACTTTTCTGCTGAAACTTAACAACAAGCAAGTCTGAAAAGGGACACAACAACAGGCTTCACATACAAGCATAAATTTGCATAGAATTTTAAATCTTTTAAATTTCTGTCTTTCATTCTGAAGCCATAAAATTGCAATGTGTATAATCTACTTAATTTTCACTTTACTAAATATTATAACCCTAAAATAGGCTTAAAACACTACGATTTTTTCTTTCCAGCGAGACTAAATTTTCATGAAATGCAAGGCATTTTAGAAAAGTTTTAAATCCCATTTTTATTTTTCTAGGTAACTAATTGACATTTCATATGTAAGATATCAGACAAAGCAAACTATAATAGGGAAAAAAACTTGCCTAAACTTACCAGCAGGAGCCTTTTTGATTATATTAAAGTTTCACATATTGTCGTGAATCCTCGAACCGCGCTTTTGCCTTGCGACTATTTTGAAAAATAATACTCTTAATTTAATGTATATAATACTATTGCTTCGTTGCAAATGTGTAGCAATGAACTTTGACTCACGTGCAAAATTATGAAAACTCGAGAGGTGATTTCACTATTTTTCAATTAAATTACTTGTCCTGCTCAATGGGCTAAATTCATGACGTCACATAATAAACACAAACACGTGTTTTCCAGTAAATTCAAAACAAACATTAAACTAATTGTATTTGTTGTTCTATTTGTAAAAATTTGATAAAATTTCAAATTTCATATTTGGGTAAATATGCTTAAATGTTAGGGAAAAAAATTTCTTCAAAAATTTTTTAAAATTTAAAAAAAAACCCTCATATTTTATGCATATACTTTTAAATAAAATGCATTTTGTATACATGTGTACTTTTTAAGAGAGAGTTTCTGCAAAGAGCAAAACTTGGCAACACCGGAGAGCGGGAACTGATTAGCTGGAAGCACAAGATAGTTTTTGACGTGTGACTATGACGTCACATGAGTTTTTGAATTGGTTGGCTCCAATCACGTGGCTTTCACTATCATCGGACTATGACGTCACGTGAATTAAGCCGATTGGCTTGCTATAAGTTTACGTGTGGTTTTTAACACGTTTTTATTAGCTTCACCTGTGTGTAACGGAATCTTTGAAATCTATTTTTACACTCTTTAAAAGGTCAGATTAATTCGAATTTTTGCACACTTGTAAAGCACCGATGACAATACAATAATTTAATAATTTGTTCCATTTTCCTGGTCAGGATCATAAGAATTAACGATTTCCCAATTCCAGATATGACGACTACTTCCAGGTATTATTTTCAGATTTGGTGACTAAAACGTTAAGTTACAGCTATAAGGCGAAATGGCAATGGGTAATCCAGATACTAATAAAACGACACATTTAATATTAATTCATCAATGAATAAATTATAGTTTTAAAAAAAAACTAAAGACACTCTTAGATAGTCAATCGAACCAAAAAGTAAAAAGTAAAAAAATAATTCTTAATATAAGGATAAAATGATTAACGAGAAAAATTAATGTCATTTTGGTAAAAGCGTATGGGACGCTTTGTACAATATTTTTACTCTAACTTTGCATTTTGGAATAGAACTAGTAAGAAATTATAACAATTGATATCGAGTGCTCCACGCTTTTATCACAATAACATTAATTTTCTCGTTAATCCTTTTATTCTTATATTAAGAATGATTTTTTTACTTTTTAGTTGGGTTAACTATTTAAGCATGTTGTTTAGTTTTTCTAAACTATAACTTATTCAAATGAAGTTGCAGTAAAGAATAGGCGGAACTGCTTCTGTTTGATTCATTTTAAATTAGAACTACTCAACAAACGATTGTAGCTAAACCAGCTTTTTTCGAGTCATAACCTACAATTGAGGGAAGCACTTGATTTGGTATATAATTTTCATAGTTTTCACATGAGGAAAAAATAATACCTTAGAATTTTGATTGTATTTAAAAATATCCAAAATCATGATTCTCACAAATCAGCTTTCACGTTTTCTACACCAAATCATGGTGAAAATAGCAAATATTAATAAATGAAATTCATCACTATTTATTTAACTATTCTAGACTTTTTTAAAAAAAAATATTGTGTATAATCAAATTACTTGCAGAACATTTTTATTTATAAATATTATTTTGAAAGTTTACAAATGATTATTCTCGTCTGTGAAAATGTGAATAATGCAAATCATACAGCTGCTTGTGACATTAAGCGCGAAATAGTGAACCAGATATTTCAAAAAATCTCCTCTCATTCTTTAATATTTTCGTTGATCTTAATCATCGATACTTTAAATTATTGAAATGTCATCTGAAGAGTTTCTATTAATACAGTGTTTCTCAAACTGTGGGGCGCGCCCCCCTTGGGGGGCGTGATAATCCTACGAGGGGGACACGAGCATATTGAAAAGTCGAAAACAAATGATTATTTAAAAAAATTATTAACTTACAAAAAGTAAACAAACAAATACATTATGACATAATAAAAAAAAATGAAATACTCATTTGCACTATAGTACACTAATAAATATATTATATATTAGTCTATTATATAATTAACAGTCTCTATTATATAATTATCTTAACAATACTAAGTTAAGGACAAGTTTATTAATTACGAGTAACCCTATGGATTTGTCATATATAAAATTACATGCCAACATTAACACTTATCTTGATAATTTGTACGGTTTATAATTGATCCCTTAAACGCCGATTAAAAATTACGCGATTCGCTCCCCAATTCCACAGTTTAGCACGTAGGTAAACGTATGTGTGTATTGAGGGTGGGTTGTAGAAAAGGAATAAATAATCAAATCCTCTGAAATAAGTGAATCCTTTGCAAACACTATTAAGAACATTTTATTGATTTCCAAAGTTTTCGGGAGAATTTTATGGATAGCAGTTCACAGAAAAGATGTAACTTCGGAAAGACGTATATGTCCATTTGAGGGCAATTAACACACGGGCTGAGCGAGACGTTTATATACGTTGAGGGGACTTAAGAGGTTAAAGGCGTATTCTAGGGTTAGCGTCAAAGTAAAGTATTATTGAATTTAATACATCGTTATTGTATGGAAGGGGGCGTGATGCAAATTATGAATGAATATTGGGTCACAAACATTGAAAGTTTGAGAAGCACTGTATTAACAAGTAATAACTATGCATTTTGCAATCATAATATGAATGCTTGTCTTATAAGTGTATGATCAATATCCTTTAACGTAGTAATCTATACGATAAGAGAGAGAGAGAATTCATTAAAATATTAAAAGTATTTTTTATCATGGATGTAAATTTACGAGTATTTCTTGAACTGGCTGATGCATTGACTAACAAAATTTTAAACATAATAAAGCTCAGATATATGAAAACCTTTATCCATTCACTTCTCTGAGTTTTTCATTTTTTCCGACAACAAATTAATTAGTCTAAAGTAAATTATAAATAATATCTATAGTGTTACCTCCTTGCTTAAGGAAGCCAGGACATTATACACATTCAAAAATTGATTTTTCAATTTTAGTATTAAACAATCGTGAATATTTTTCTGATTCTAAAAATGCATAACACTTATATGTTTGTTGATAAAATAACCTTAAAATCTGAAAAAGTTATTGACAGAAATGTAAGCAAACGTTTACAAATGCTTAATTTTTCCCCTTTTTCTACAAAGCATAATTTGTTGCATTTAGGTACACTTTTAAATAAAATCATTACGCTATAGGCTCAATATTTCTTATACTTCTATACAGGATACCTATGCATATAGTGCACCTGCTTTTTTTAATCAAAGTGGTAGATAGTTTTTTAAAAAAAATAGTTTTATGTGTAAAAAAGGAAAAAATAAAAATTTTCAAAATTACAATGTTTTATTATTTCTTTTTAAGAAGTTATCTTAATATTTTACTAAAAAATAGGTTCATTATGTCTTGCGCTATGTTTTACATATGTACAAAAATATTTTACATATTTAAGATATACTTTCTTAAAAAAAAGTTACCTAAACATAAGCACATGTATTATGAGATCTCAAAAATTATGTCCAACTTAAAATAAACAGAAAAAAAAATTTTAACAAAAAAATTATTATTGTATCTCTACAGTAGGATCAAAATATCGTTATTAAGACATAAAAAAAATCTATGCTCTATTGAAAATTTTTAAAAATATATGTCTCGTAAACAGTTTTATTTTTAACATTTTACTGCATCGAACATGTCCTGATACCCTTAAATATATCCTATTGTAGAAAAAATATTCTAATGGTTTTGTGAGTACGATACACCAATGACCAACTTCTTCGGATTCCATATCAAAATCCAGATTGCCTATCTCTCCAATATAAACAAACCATTGAACCAACAGAATTTTTGTGAATACGCTAGATTTACAGAAAGACCCGCATAAAGGGAATTCCCCCTCCAACATTCGTTTGAGATTATCATCAATTAACTTACGATAATCTGATTTCTGTTTCCCTGAATCAAAAAATATATTCACGCACATTTTTTCGCGCGCGCGCGAAAACCTATTTCAACAACATTTCCCAGATCTTGAATTCACTCTATCAAATATTTCACAGATGTCAGACTGATTTATTTTTGCACTTCGGCAACGATATATTCAAAAATAATGTACTTCTATATGTAATAAATAATATATTGACACATTTGAGATAAAAATTATACAAAAACTACAATTTTTTTCGCGTTGATAAAATTTTAAGTCCAGAGTTGTACATGTCCATGCATATTACCAACAATAATGTGTACATATCTAAAATTATAAATGTACGAAACAAAATTTCTAGAATAAAAACTTCTATGTTTATAAACATAACAGTCTGTGAATAGTTTTTGGTGATTTAAATTAGCTTGGGATATTGGAGATTGAAATTTTAAGGATTATTCTCTCCGTCCCAAATTTGCTGCTATATTTTGGTCAAAATTTTGTCCCAAATTATTTACTACACTTGAATAATTTTTTTATTTATACAGTTACTAATATTGATGATTTTGTGATTTTACTTCAGCATATTTCAGTGATTTCAGGGTGCAATGCTATCAGTCATCATCTTTATGAGTATCGATATTCGGAACCGTGATTTGTACAAGCAGAAATGGATAATTTTCATGATATTTAGTGTCACTTATATTAGAATACATGTATAAATTGTTTAGGACATTTTGACAAAAGTTATTTAAATAAATATTCGATCGAATTAATTAACTTAGATAATTTTTCCCCTTTTTGTGAAAATGATTCATATAATAATATTTGCCTGTTAAAAGTTCCCGATCTCGCCCGAGG
>BMAV01018878.1:0-42518 GCA_019973955.1 Trichonephila inaurata madagascariensis
ATTTTAAGTTGGCCCGTAAAGGTTGGAGATTAGGGATGCCTGCTCAGATGTCATCTTCGTCACTTGATGGAGGTTCAAAATTACGAGGTCAGTCGCCAAAAGCCAATTTAAGGTTATTTGTTATTTTTAGTTTTTACCAATATACCAATTTATTATTTTTTTTTTGTATACTTGTTTTGTAATTACAATGTTTCGTGAATTACTTTAATTTGTATTTATAAATTTATTGTACTTTAAAAAAATGTAAACAAAATTTTTTGTTCAAAAAAATAAAAAAGGGGTTTTTTCCTGTGGAATGTTTTTTAGTTTAAACCCTTTAAAAACCCCGTTTCTCTTGTAATAAAAAAATAAATGTAATCTTTAATTTTTAAAAGAAAATAAATAAAATTTATTTTGATTTTAAATTTGGTTTTTTAAAAAGGATTGGATTTCCACATTAAAACCTTCCGGGGAAACGTCGATTTCAAAACAGAAAATCATGTAAGGAACAGCCCTTAAAAGAGTAATGGATTCATTTTCATTTCCCCAAAGAATAGCCCTTTTTTTGGGGTTTTTCCACACTTCTAGATACTAAAAATTGGTACAGAGAAACTGCTGTGGCAATTGCGTTATTTGTTAGATGCTTTTCGCGTATTTTGTGTCAGACGTAATTTTTAAGTAAGATCTCTTGGACTATTGTGTAAAAGAGTTGATTATTTTGGGCTGTGCTTGATTTTGGGCCAGAACAACATGATTTTTCCCTTTAAAACACTATTTTATTTTTTTTCTATTGTTTATCCTTTGAAAAAATAAAAAAGCCTTTGACACTGCAATTAAAAAATTGTTTAAAAGGCTTGCGACGTCCCCGTTTTTATTTTTTTCCTGGTGTTTATTTGGGTTTTTTTTATAAAAAAGTACGTTGTTGTATGTGTTTCCTTTTAAGGGCCTTTAAAGACCTATTACAGCAACACTCGTGAAAAATTCAGAATCAAACCTTTAAGGCAAGCCATTATTGATAACAGAATTGTTGAGTAGTTGGGATTATTTTAAAAGAAGCTAAGGTTGGTAGTATAGTTAATTAATTTAAAGAGAATGGAAATTCGAGTCTTACGTGATAACCAGCGTGATAAAACTGTAGCAAAAACCAAATTAATGTTTGTCGAAACATTACCACAGTAACAAGTCGAAAATAAATTGCGACATTATAACAAGAACTATAACATGTTAATCCGAAAGAGACAATATCCATCAGAAAACTGGAAAGTGTTTAAGTAAAACTCACATAGTGGCTCAAAGACTGGTCAGACTTTGAAGGTGGAAACCGTGTGTTTCAATATTTGCCAATAAAAAATTGATTTTAAATTATGTTATTAATTTATTATGAAGTAAAATTTCAGCACAATAACATTATTTACTATTCGAAAAAACACGGAAAATTTTATATTAAATTGGAAACCCCAAAGAACTATTTGCAACAAAAAAGTTTACCTTTAAATTTTTTTCTTTGCGATTGGGGGGAAATGGAAAAAAGCAAATTTTTTTTGTTAAAATAAAATTTTTATTGAAATCTAAAAATACCCTTACATTTAAAAAAAATAATTTTATCTTTTAAAAAAAAAACGAAAATAAAGGTTAAATTCAATTAAAAACGGTTTTTCCTTGGTAACCACATCAAAAAATAAGAAATTTTATAATTTATTAATTTTTGTAATAAAAAAATATAATTTAAATTTTTGAAAAAACCCTGGCAAAAAAATTTTAAAATTACAATTTTTTTGCCTTGGGTGGTATAGCTAAAAAATTTCTGTGTAAAAATAAATTTGGGTTTCAATAAGTTCTTTTAGTAATGCCCAAAAATTGATAATTAATGACATAAAAATATTTGGGAAAAATTTGTTAGCATAAAATTTAAAATTAAATCTTACTTCAATCGACGTGAATGTAGTTTAAATTTTTAGGGAAAATTAAAAAAAAAATTGTAATAAAATTTAAAATTCCCTTACCAAAGTTTTTTTCCGGAAAAATAAAAAACAATTTAAAAACTTTTAAAATTTGTTAAATTATAGACTTCATATTTACAAATTCACAACTCTCTTCGAAGGAGCAATTGCATTATCTTAAAGCTGTTCAATAATCCATGTAAATTTAATTAGCTAATCAGCTGAGCTATATAAGTTGTAATCTAACCAACAGGCTACATTCCCGAAAAGGCCACATAACAAATGCAACCACTTGTGCTCCGCTGAATTCAAAACTTATAATAGACTTGTACATGATATCCTGCTTGTGAAATTTAGATAAATTTAAAATTTCATAATTGGGTATAGATGTTCAGGTATATATTAAGATTCTTCAAAAGGTTTTTCAACATTAAAAAAAAAAAAATCTTATACGTATAATTTTAAGTCAAGTGCATTTTGTTTACCTATGCGCGTTATTATTGCTGACAAATATGTACTTTTTGAAAGAAAATTTCTGCAAAAAGCAAAGGTTGGAGCAGCGAAGTACATGAATTGAACGGCAGGAAACACGTGATTGTAGCTATCATGTAGTTATGACGTCCCATGAATTTAGCCCATTATTCGTTTGATAGATTTGATAGTATTAGCTTAGGTCTAATCATTAATTTAATTCAGTTTTTTCAATTCCTACTATTAGCTCAACTCTCATTTATTTATTTATTTATCTTGGGGAATATTCACTTGTTAATAAAAAAACATTTTAAACCTTAATTGAGCTGGGTTTTATATAATGATTATTTTTTGGGTGAAAATACAATAATTTAATTTTAATAAAAAAAAATTAATTGATTAAAACTAATTTTTTAAAATTACAAATACCCACAACCACGTAGGCATCATTTTTTGGGGACTTTGCGACCCTTTTGGTATTTTGTAAAAATTGAAACTGTTTTTTTTCACGTTTTTAAGCATTCAGTTGAACTGAAATTTTATATACCGTTTTTTTGGATAAATACGATACTTTAATGATAATTAATAAAAAAATTTAAATTTCCACTTAATGTTGTGATTTGTCCTATGTATATATATATTTATATTAATTGTAACTGTTTAATAAAAAGTAGTTAAAATAAAATTTTTCTTTGTTGATCTAAGTAGGAATTGACTCAAAACATTTTTTTTTTATTACTTGTTAAGGCTTAACAAGTTATTCTACTCTTCTGTATTATCCCATTTGGTTAATAAATAGTGATTTCATCTATATTTTTTTAATATAATTGTATATTAAGCAGGAAAGAAAAGCTGTTTAACTAAGAATCCTGCAATGTTGTAATCTGAAACTATTTTCGTCATTAAAGTTCCCGTTAGAAGCAGCGTAACCGAAAAGGTTCAGAAGTCAGTCAGCTTACATGAAAGAAAACACGATATTCATAGATTTTTAAAGTATTTACTTAAGCTTTTCGCTTATAATATTACCACAATACATTTCCCATAGGAGTGGCTTATCAAAATAAAGCTGCCCTTTGCCTTTGATATAAATACTTTATTTCCTTTTCAACAGCTTTTCCTATGCTATTTCATAGTTATTTTTTTTATATAAATGATGTTATAAGATATTCCTCATTAATTAATTTCATTTTTAATGAATAGGAAATGAAGTGAAAAATGGTTTCTTTTTTTTCCTTCCTCTTCTCTTTTTTTTTCCTTCCTGATACTTATCTTTTTTTTTTTTTTACTTATTTGCCTCCTATCGAGTGGTCGGAGTGAAGTCACGACACAGAGGGTTTTAATAACACGTTTCTGAGAGGCATAAATTATATTCATCGCACATCCGCCGATACAATCTCCGACTCTTTGTTGTAGGATTAGGGCATTTTCATCTTCGGCAGTTAACGGATATTTCATTTCATTTTTTTTATCGTAGCCAATGCAGAAGGTTAAGAGGAGAAAATAATAATGATACCTGCAACACATCAGAAGGTTATGCAATACCTGTAAGATGCTGTTAGCCTCAAAACCATAAAGTGGTGATACACATCCCTTTTAAAATAATTTTTAAAATGAACGTAGTCCAGTTAAGTGATTTTTAAATAAATCATATGCCTCCAAGAATTAAATTAAGGATTTTGCAATGTAAAACACCTACATGTTGATCTCTATCTTTGTTTTTAAAACAATCGCTTAAAACAAACAAGAGATTTCGAAACTTGGTTTAGTCATCAGGAAAATATTTCTTTTTAACACAATAATTGAACGCTTCCTTTTTATCAGATGCATTATGAAAATAAATAAAAGAGAAAAATTATGTATATTCATTGTGTTGAAGTGTTTAAAAGTGCCTTAAGAAAGATGTAAATTATTGAAGTAGTTTAACCGTTCTATTTGCATATGAAATTAAGGTTGCTGGAAGATTTATTTGAAATTACATTTTACTAAGTCAAATATTATTATATTTATATTTTTAAGCGAAAATTATATGTTATAATGTTTGCCAGTCAATTTAACTTTCTACTCAGCTCAAGGTTTTTTCGATAAATTACTGAGGAAGAAATAATTAATATTTTTAATGTTCCTGCATTCTCTTGTCTAGCAGAGAGCAATTTCTGAGTTCACAGAAAGAAAAAAAATACACATACCGTATTAACTCGAATTTAAGCCGTCATTGATTCTAAGCTGCACCTCAAATTTTCACAATGTTTTTGTAAAAAAAAATTGTCATCGATTTTAAGCCGCATCCCCAATTCTCTACACATTTTTTTTCAAAAAATTAAAAATTATGTAAAAGGTTCATCAATATCAGAAACTTCGGAAATTAAAAAAAAAATTTTTAATGAGAAGTAACAAGTTAATAATTAACTGGTTTTATCAGCATTAAAAACTTTCAAATACACACATGAACCTATAATTACTCTAAACGCCAGAATCGTGTTTCGAAAATGAACCATCACTTCCATTCTCACAGCTGACTTGGAAATGGGGTCCAGCGTCACCATTTTTCCACACAGTGTCGTTTTCCGTGGTGTCCAATTGAATTGTTATGCAACATTTTTTTTTAAAAGACTGCATTACGAAAGAAAGTAAAAGAATTATTAAAGACTGTTGAACACTCAAAGCAAACATTTTATGATTTTTTTTACGCCATCAACGTATATTTGTTTCATCCGTGTCAAATTTTCAATGGAAGTTGCTCTACTTCAGTTTTTTCCTGCATATAAAATTCCTTCCCTTTTCATACTTGCGTCATAGCTGATGCTATTACCAATATCTTCGATGTTTAGGTAATTAAAATAAAGCGTATACACGAGCAGACAACGAAGTTTAGGGTAGATTGGGAATACTGGAGATAAATTAAAGAATGTGTGTGAGATGAGTCATCAATGCAAGTGGCCAGAATGGGCGGATACATTTTTTCTTTTGGATGGGGCGGAACTTCGATTTCCTCCATCCAACTAATGTTTTGCCTTCGATTCTAAGTCGCACCCGATTTTCAGTAGTATTAACACTGGAAAAATAGTGCGACTTAGATTCGAGTAAATACGGTATATACCAAATAAAGCTGAATTAGTGCAATTCTTTAATGAAAACGTTAATTATTCCAAGTTTTTTGAAAATTTTAGTTTATTAGCATAACAAACTTGTAGGCAATTCGTAATAACTTATTTTTGAAAAAAGAGATTCATTATATGGAATATAACAGAATAAGAGTATAAGTGATTTTTTTCTTACACAAAATGATTTGCTATAATAATACTAAAATTTTATTTTATTTGTTCGTTATAATTCACTTACCCTTTAAATGAAGTTGTTGCTTTTTTTTAAACTTAAAATAGTCTTCTCCCTTTCCACCAACACGGAATTTTCTCTGTATTGATTTATTCTAAAATTATCAAGGTCAAATTGATGTTATAAAATTTCACCTCGACTGTATTTAAGGAGAAGACTTTTAAATTGTAATTTTGTTTTATTTAGGAAGAAAATTTTTCATTCATTTATTTTGGTTAGACTTTAAAAAACTATTGATTATAACAGTAAATACAAAATTAAGAAAGGGAAATAATACGTATTCACCACTATACTGGTATGTAAAATGGCTTCTATGAAAGTTTTTAAGGGAATGTGTATTATGTTTTAGGTATTTGCAGAAAGTTTCATTCAGTAATCCTGAATGAGGAAAACAAAATCTATATTGCTACTAACATCATTGATAGCAATATTTTTATTGTCAATGACATCACATTACCTTTTGCATATCTTTCTTTTGTAAATGTTTGATTTAAATTAAAGCAGCATTTATCAGCATGTAGTCCAAATCAACTTTTTTTTAAAAAAAGGCTAGAACAAAATCATTACACAAACATGTTTTTAAGAAATATAGATTTATATACATATACAGTAATACCTCGACTTACGCGAACCCAGAGGTGCTCGATTTTGAAATCTCGTCGATTTATCTTTTGTTTTCGAAATAAAAAAAAATTGGTAGTGTGATTGAAGAAGTTAAGCCACACACACAATCTTGCTAGGCAAATAAATTTAGACTGACTGAGTGACTGAATATTAACGTCGCACTGTTCAGGAACACGAGGGCTTTTGGCGACGGACCACGTAATTTTGAACCATGGTCAAGTGACGTGGATGATTCCTGAGCTGGCACCCTCTCTCCTAACTACCACACCACACCCACGGGAGGACGCTTGAGCTCTCGACAGATTTAACATGCATCTCTCCCCAACACGGGAATAAATTTAGAAATGAATAGAGGGATGACGTTCACAAGAGCGGCTGGATTCCTACAATCACGAAATGACATTTGATGAACTCATAGAAATGCATGTGTAAAAGCAAGACATTGAATAACTTGACTGTTTACACCCAGTTTTTAGCAGAACATGGTTGGGAATTTGACAGAAGGCCTGTTTAATTGAAAAAAGGATATAAATTTTAGTAAATATAGACTCCAACTATGAGCATACTTTTTTAAACAAAAAATAAGTAATAAAATAACTATTAGCATGGTACAAGGAAATTTTGCGAGAGAAAAAAAATCTTTTAGCTGGCTTTTGTTTGATTTTTGAGCCCTTCTACATCAAAATAACTTCGGTTTGAGATTTTCTATTTGTGTTACCTAAGATTTTATTAAACTTTTTATTTTTCTAAATTATTACTTTCTTTAGTCTCCGGTCCCAACTAAAAATAATTTGTATGTGTTTATATGCGAAATCTTACCTCGACTTAAGCGAATTCGATTAAGAGGTTATCACTCAATCCCACCTATAGCGAAGTTCGGAGTAATACCGTACTTAAAATTTCCTTCATAATAAATGTATTTAAGATGTTAAAAATTTTTTAAAATTATTATTATTATATAATGAGCTAAGAAAAATACTCATACATATTAATATATTACATCATTTTTATATAAATAATTTTTAAATAATATTATAAGTTTACGCGATACTTTAACAATTACCATAAAATCCGGCGTATAACGCGCACCTATACTTTCAAGCAGCAATTTTGAATTTTTAGGTATATTCACCGTATTATGCGCAAACCCTTTTTTACGAAGAAAACTGAAGAGTACACGCACAATTCTTTTATGTGTTTAAAAGTCTTTATAATTATTCTAAACTTTAGAAAAAAATAATATACTTCTAGAGCTACAACCTCTTAAGTTCAAAAGGAATGTCTTTTCTTTTAAATAAACAGTATTTTGATATAAGTAGAATATTTTTATTGATCTTTTTTTATTTTTAAAGCTCATATCCGACGTATAATGCGCCCCTGTAAATTTCGATCTTATTTTTTGTGTTAAAAGTGCGCGTTATACGTCGGATGTTACGGAATTCGTGTTATTATGCGACATGCTAGATATGAACTCATAATAAAGCACCGTAAATTTACCACATTAAAATAGTTTTAATTAAAAATAATAGTATAAAACACAATGTGAGATTTACAATTTTTTTTATGTATAACGTACTAAGGAAGAAGTTTATATTTTTTGTTAAATTATTTTTTAATGAATACTAATAGTATTGAAACTGCTAATCATTTATGTTACTAAACAATTCCGAGGAAAAATCATATGGATTAATGGATAATATATATATTTTTCATATTAACTGTTTCGAGTATAATCAACTGATTTAATTTGCTAATTTATTTTATGGATGTATGTAGATAGTAATAAAAAGGTTAAAAAAAGTGGTCTTCAATATAAATTACATCAAGGAGAGTACTCATAACTCTTCACAGAAAAATATCTCAACATTTATTCCTTTACATCGTGGATATTTTTCTGGTAAGACTGAATACAACTTTTGTAACATTTTCAAATAGTTTGCTTTAGAAAAAATAACATGAATAAAATGGGGGAGGATCTGTCTTTAGTACATTATAATCGAAAAAGAATTTGCTGGTATAAAAGAAAAAAATTAAATTATGTAAAAAACCAAACAAACGGAAGAGTAATAGGATTTTAATTGGAGATAATCTAACTCTAAAGTGGCTTGTAATCTTTTGCAGAAATGCAATAATGTATCTAATTATACTAAAAAAAATGTGACTGAGTATTTAAATATTGAAAGGGAAAATAATTTATATGACGTTTGACTATGCAAAATGTCTTTTTATTTTATTTTTCATTGCTTGAATCTAGCTGCAGCTAGATTTAATGACGATCGATGTTGACACAGTGTGTATCTTAAAAGACGACCTAAATTAACAAATTATTTGGCAATTTGCACAATGATTCAAAATGTCAGTCCAAAATATTTTTTTAAATAACTATTCAGTTCGCAATCGCCATTCATTATCTCTCGATTGAAATGTCATATTTTCCCAATGAATGATCGAGACTCCCCCTTTTTTTTTCCATTTATGTCACATTCAAAAGCATTATGATAGCTACTGATGTCGAATTGTATAATTTTGAAACAAAGACGAGGATGTCACCTGAGCAGGCACTTCATTCTCCAAATTTCCTCACCCTGCCAATGAGAGAATTTTGAACCTCTACAGATTTTATGTGCGTCAACAATTCGATGGGTCGGAGAAAGTTGAGTGAGTGAGTGAATATTAACGCCGCACTTTTCAGCTACACGAGGGCTTTTGGCGACGGACCACGTAATTTTGAACCATGGCCAAGTGACGTGGACGACACCTGAACTGGCACCCCCTCTCCTAACTACCACACCACACCAACGGGAGGACGTTTCAGCTCTCGACAGATTTAGCGTGCATCACTGCCGTACACGGCGGGTCTTTAGTGGTACTGGGCTCAAACTCGTGACAAAGCCAGCCACGATCCGATACCTATACCACTCGGCTACCGCGGACACCAGAGATGGTTGAAGTGAATACACTAAAATCGATAATTTTTGATTTTAGTAATAATTCTGATGGCAAAAGGGTTAACGGGTCTCAAAATAATTTGCAGAAAACTTATACTTGCTTTTTTCTAGCATATAATAAATACTTTATTTTTGGAAAATATTATTTGGAATATATTCTACATAATAAATACTAGGAAAATTAATCTCTTTTTATATTTAAGAAAATATTGAAGTATTTTCAGGACAAGTTTGGAAGAAATAATTATATTTTTATAATCACAAAACAATCGAAACAATGTATGCACATAAAATAAAATTAAAATTAAAATGTACTTTTCACTTTAAGGTTTGCTTCATGTAACGTTAAAGAATAGGACCCACGCGCGTTTGGAATATTTTTCTAGGTAAAAGAGCATGCCAGCATTAAATATTAAAATCTAGCTTCACTATCCTAAAAATGGCAGCGTATTTTACCATATACTACTAATTTTTATCTCTGAGTTCATCCATTTTTTTTTATATATAAAATGTGTTTCGCATTTTTTTTCTTCTATACCGTATAATATGCTAAATGAGTTATCACTTTACATGTTACAACGAAAAAGTAATTATTTATGGAATAACTTGAAATTTTCAAAACATTATATTATAAGCAAAGATATATGGATTACAATGTTGCAAAGTTTCATGAATAATGGAGATATTTTTCTGCTTGAAAATGTACTCCGTGTTTAGATCATGCTCTCATACATTTGCGAGTGAGTGAGTGAAGATTAACGTCGCACTGTTCAGATACACGAGGGCTTTTGGTGACGGACCACGTAGTTTTGAACCATGGTCAAGTGACGTGGACGGCACCTGAGATGGCACCCCTCTTCCTAACTACCACACCACACCAACTGGAGGACGTTTGAGCTCTCGACAGATTTAACGTGCACCCCTCCCCTATACTGCGGGTCTTGTACTGGGCTCAAACTCGTGACAAGGCCAGCCACGATCCGATACCTTGACCACTTGGCTACCGCGGCCACCTCATACATTTGCGAAGAAAGCCATAATAAGTATATTTTAGCAATAGCATTTTTATTTTATATTTTTCTTCATTTTATTTTTATATTTCCTATTAAATACATCTTATTACCAAACGAACAATGTCAAATAAGTCTACTTAAACATATATTTTATTGTTTTTTGAACGCTTACTTTATTAGGAGCACATTTCTTATAGTCTTGTAAGCGATTAAATACAAACCTTTAAGGTAAATCAATCCATTACTTGTTTTTCTATGCTGTCTCCTAATAAACGATGCTGTGACATTAACGTGCATTTTTATTGGAATAAAAGTACGCCACTCTCTTTATCGACTATAAACAACTCTATTTTCCAAAGATAAAAAAAAAGTATATTTCCGCATTTCATTGTGATTTTTCTCCCGCAACTCCCATCTATAATCCAATGTTTTCTTATTATTTTCACGTTCCCATCCCATATATCTACTGATTAGAAATTCGATTCTTTCACTTGTTATTAATGGGATGTTCAACACGAAAAAGATGTTCCAGTTGTGATCATTCCCGATCGTAACACCCAAAGTAGTTCAACTTAACGATCCAACCCAATAGCAAAAATATGTTCTCGCCAACAATGCGGGTTCGATACCTGCCTCGCTAATTAAAAGAGCCTCGCTACGCCTAACAGCAAAGCTCGGAGCAGACCTCCCAGACTGCGAATGACATAAAGCTCCCTCTCCTTGGGATTCTTGCACTTGCGAGAGTGTTAAAACACCAAGCGGCTCTTTCTCTCTGACCCCATTCCAGAACACAATGAAGAGTGTGTGCTCAACCAAAGGACGCAGAGGTGAATAATTATGGCGCATAAACAAGAGATAACAGAGCGATTAAATGTTCTGTTTTTTAAAAGTCATATTTTTTAAGAGCGAGGCGATTAACTCGGTTTTCTCAAATTGAGAGTGGTATAATTCTTGCGCGATGAGGAAGAGGCTGGCACCATCTCCAAAGTGCGTTTCACAATCCTGAATGCATTTGGAAATAAATTATTTCTCATTCAAGTGTTTTTATTAAGTTGAGTAAATGTATTTCCTTGGGGATTTGTCCTTGTGGGCCTCGCATTAATTAACAAGTTTTGATTTGAAAAAAGTTGGTGGAAAGTCTGGAAATTTTTGCTGGAGGTATTTCAGATGTTTTGATGACACTATCATAAAAGTATGTGGTACCTGTTCTAGTTACTGAAATGTATTGCATTTCCAGTGTTTAATTGCTATTATCTAGAGAGAAAGGGTGTTTTATATGAGCTAATTATAATATTTTTAAAGCGCAAAATGAATGCATAAGTTTCAATTATTCAGTAGACAGTGGCGTAACGAAGAGTATTAGAGTCCCCTTGCAAAGTCAAGTTTTTTTTTACTGAGAACATTTATAACCTCATGCACCACAAATTATCACACGGGGCTTACATAGAAGTAAGCGTGAAGCGCACATCACAAAGAAGAGAATGATTACAACACACACACACACATCCATATCTTACCCAAGATTTGAACTAACACCCTACGGCATCGCAGTCAGCGTTACCATCCACTATACCGGATGGGCGACAAAGAGTCAAGTTTTTCTTATATTTAATTTATATTTAGTTGGTTAAATACTTTATTGAGAGACGTCAATCAGGCTTTGGGGCCCCTAGAATCCTGAGCCCCTCGCGATGCGGGGGTGTACATTACGCCACTGTCATAAGAATCTTTATCTTAATTAATTTCTTAAATTCACCTTATTTTCTTAGTTCCCTGTGACCACGGTAGCCAAGAGTGACAGTAAAAGAACTAACGGTCAGCGTGCCCGGTTTGATCCTTGGCACTGAAGCCTTCCGTGCAGAGGTCTGATGCACATTAAATCTTCTACGCTTAAGTCTTTCTATTGGTGGGGAAAGTTCCGGAGGAGGTAAAGTTTAGATGTCTTTCTTATTATTTGACTGGTTCGAAATTATAGTTCCGTGCCAGCAACTCTGTTGTTGCTCTGTAGTGCGACGTAAATCAACACTCACTCACTTTCTCTGTCCCTCGTGTTTTCAATCGATGACTAATCCCCTTATGCTGGCCATCCTGCCCATTGTACCGGACACTAGGAATAATGATTTTTGTTTTAAAATTTTCCCTAAAAAAAAATTTTGCAAATAGACCAAAAAAAATTTTTTTGCATCATTCTCTTATCCTCGTACTTTTTACATATTCTTTTTTTTAAGCCTATGTTCCCTTTCCCTTATATTTTAATATATATATATATATATATATATATAAGGTTTTTTTAAAAATTTGATTAACTGAATAAATTCAGAGTTGGTAAGTGTTTATTAACGTCTTACTACAAAGAAACCCTGGGCTTTGACGACAGATCTCTTAACTCTGAACCACGTTTTAAATGAAAATACGACACCTTGCGGTACCGTCTTTCGAACTACCACCCATACTAACGGGGGGGACTTGGGATCGATGACTTAACTATAGGTTTTCTGTGGGGTTTTCAGTACACTGGGCTCGCACTCTGAATCCTCCCAAAATCCGTGACCATTACTACTAGTTTACTTGGCCCGATTTAAATACATTTACAGTAATGAAAAATTTTTATTTAAATGCCCCTTTTTTAAATGGTGTCGGCAGTAATAATTTGGTAAAAAATTTTTTTCTTTATATATATATATATTAAAAAAAAAAAATAAATTTGTATAATATTTCACAAAAAAACCCGAAATAATAGATAATGAACATAACAAAAAAAACGTAATAAGAATAAAAAAAACAGGAAGATCGAAAAAAAACTAAAAGGAACTATAAAAAAAAACCTAGCGAGTCAAATGCAATTTCGGACTAAGGACCGAAAAAGTGGGTTGACTGTTTTAAGGCCCAACCTTCCCCTTTGCAACTCGGTAGGAAAACCAAATAAAATAAACAAAAAAATTTAAAATATATAAAAAAAAATTCAAAGTATATAAAAAATAAACCAAAAAATTTAAAGTTTCAAAAAATCACAGAGGTATGATAAAACCACTGATTAATATTTAAACAAATTTCCCCCAAATTTTTTAAAAAAGAAAAAAAAATTATTAAACGAAATCTTCCTACCCAAATCCCCTTTTAAAAAGAAACAAGGTCTTGGGGATCTTTTAACATATTTTGAACTACCACACTCGAAATAGATATCGAATAATGACAATCAATTTTGGTAGGGTTTGAATTGGTTGATTGTCAAAAAAGTAAATACCGGTTTTTTATATATATATATATATATATACACTGGGATTTTTCTAAAAAAAACTTTTAGAATTACATCATCAGGTTCATTCTTAATAATTAAAAATTATTTTGACAGAAATTGAAAACAAATTCAATCTAAGTAAATTAAATCACGATCTAAGAATAAAAAATATTTGACCCAATCTCTCTAAATATTCAAAATTTAAAGCTCAAGTCTTTTTGATAACGTGAAGTGCAATCGTGCATGTTTAAGTTTATTTCGGTCCTGGGTGCTACGGGCCCCCGGCACTGGGGAATCAAAAGGAAAATCTGGCTAAGTCCGGTTATCCGGGCCCTCCCCCCCGCGCCCAATGGAACCTGCCAGGAATTTTAACATAGGTCATACTCACAACATACATCTCAAATTTTATAATCTCCCTTCTCAGCTGCATCTAAGGATAACATTACACCAGAGGCGTAACGTACAACCCCGCATCGCGGGTGGAGGGGCAGGATACTAGGGGCCCCAATGCCTGATTGACGCAAGTACGTACTCTTGTAAGATCCGGCTTGGGGCCAATTTTCTTTGCAGGGGCCTTAATATTCTCCCTCCCGTTACGCCACTGCATTATACATTAAGACTAGAGATGAAATTTAATTTAGTTTTTCCCCACATATTTGCATATACAACATCGAATAACGCAATATTTCTGAAATGAGCAGAAATCTCTATTGGGCAAAATAGTAATTATTAAATATTAAATGAAGCAATAAGTAAAAAAAGGGCCTCGCATCAGTTTTAATCTTGTAAAGCAATTTATGTATGGACAATACAACTCAATTTTCTTGATATCTAAATAATGAAAAATAAAATACTAAATTTTGTGTGTGTGCATTGAGATTTGCATTATTTCAATAGAAAATGAATGTTTCCCAGGTTTTAAGGCCATGCATCATATTTTACATGTTTTGTAGATGGTATGGCAAGGAAAATAATATATATTAAACTTTTATAACTGAGTTTTTTTTTAAAAAAATATAAAAATTGGAAGAGTTGCCCGAGAGATAAAATATTTAGAATAACGTACAAAAAATAATACAGTTCATTTTGTTGAAAAATGCGAATGGTTAATATTTAGTGGCATCTTCTTGAACTTTAATTGCGACGTCAATAAGATTAGAAATATTATGTACAAATATTTTGCATTCATCTTTACTGATTATAGTCCTTTGGCAAGTGTGTTTATTTGAGCCCCCCGATCTACCGGATCATTGTTACTCCATGCATGCCTTAGACGACTGGGATGAAAAGGAATCCCTGAACAGGCCAGTCGTTAAGGTCTTTTTATCCTATCTTTTGTTGCTTGTGAAAGAAGGGTCCAATGCAGCCCAAATAGAGTTCAGTTTCTTAGGTTTCTGAAGATATTTTTTTCCTCGTGATATCTTTCAGCAAAGTGTTTTGTCTTAGAGTGGTATTCATTTACTAACACTATTTGCAAGAGTATTTTTAAATTTTTTTATTATATGAATAATATTTTAAAATTTGACTTTCAAATCCTTGAGAGTAATTCTTTTCTTCTGTAACTGCCTGTTGACTAAATATTTTAATGCGTAGAGGCACAATATTTCCACTTCCAGTGTGTCCAGTGTGTGTCCAGTAAGGCCCATTTTAATTTCCAACTGAGTGAAGCTGACTTTCGAACTAGTCTTTTTTATGCATTCTACAAAGGCGTCTTAAGAGGAAATTTTATCGCCAAAGCTGATTATTCACAAAATTTTACAAGTGTTCTAATATTGTTAATAGCTTTCGGAATATTTTAATTTTTTGAATAATCTCAATAATTATTTGTGACATCTCTATGAATTCTCTGCATACGTATGAACAGTATACCATAAATTAGTTTATTTTGTGTTACCGTTCAAATCGATGTTTACTTTTTTTTATAGATATCATGCCTTTTTTTAAAGCGCAAAACAAATATTTGTTACTATCCACTAAGTTTCTGTTTTACTTCCTCCTCATCTTCTCTATCGTCTACATTTAATACTATTATGATACATTTTATCATTCATCGTTCCATTTTTCAAATGTTTTCTTGAAATTTAAGCACAATTTAAGACACAGATTTGTAATAAAAGAAAAACAACACGCGTAAAAACAGAAATATTAAATTTATTCCCAAGACGCCCGAGAAAATTCAAAAAAAGTATAGAATGTCATATATATATATATATATATACGTGTGTGTAACTAAAATCTTTAACATAAATTCTGCTTATTTTAAGTTTGAATATTCAAACTGAAATGAGCAAGATGGAAAAAGTAATAAATGTTAATCGAAAAGGGGAATTCTTCATTATAATAAAAATCACATTTTTATACGTTTAAAAATAGTTCCATCACAGAAGGTATTTAGTAGTAGATTCTGTGAGAAATGTTCATGATTCAATTATCTTGAAAACTAGTATGGCTCTAAGGTGCCCTATTTTATTTGATGTATAAGTTCTGATTTTTTTCCTGTTGTTGAAACAAATAATATGGTTCTATGGTATTTATGTTTACTGGATTAATAAGTGAGATCTTTTTGTTAAGAAATATTAAAGATTTTTTTTTAAAATTATGTTCGCGAGGATAAGCCTCAAGGGAAATGATGAAGCAATTGGATATGAAGCATATGAATCCTTCCAGGAAAACCTTCAGAAGAAAATTAGTTCACAACTCTGTAAACTCGAAAGGAGAAACCAAAGAAATCAAGCCGACCTTGGCGAAGAAAATTCTGACCTTTCTATCTTTCTGTTTAAAAAATGGCGAGGGCAGCTTTCTAAAATTTCTATTCAAGACTATATCTTGAAATATATATATTATTAATAATAATGAAAAGCAAACTAAAGTGTTCGTCCCATAATTTTATTTTTGATATAAGTTATCTCTTTAAGACCTAGCCCGAAAAATTCGTGCTGGAACACTCCACGTTCCAGTGTGTGTGTGGGGGGAGAGCATAATTTTTAAAATTATTTTTTTCAGTGTCATTGGGGTTAGTAAAGTGTTAATAACCAAAATAATGCAATATTTAAAGATAAAAAAATTTCTGGTCCGAAAGGGATAAAAGAATGCTTAACCCACAGGCGATGAAGCCTGGATAAATAAAGTTATGTGGTCGAGTTCTTGAAGATTTTATCGATATTTAAGTAAAGTACTTTTTAAACAACAGCATTTAAATGTAAAGAATTTGTTCGGCAATTCAAGATAACTGATATCAATATGTGTAAAGTCTAATATAAAACTAAATTTGTTCACTATATTCAAAATAAAGATAAAACAAATATATTCAATGTACAGTCCTATCTATATGGTTAATACAATAAAAAGACATTTTATAAATAACAGTTATGTAGGCTGATTTATTGTCCATTTATGTAATGCATTCAAAAGCATTATGATAATACTGATGTCGGGTGTATAATTTTGGAAACAAAGACAGGGATGTCTGCCTGAGCAGACGCTCCATTCTCCAAATTTCCTCACCCTGCCAATGAGAGAATTTTGAACCTCTACAGATTTTATATTGCGTCAACAATTCGATGGGTCGGAAGAAAGTTGAGTGAGTGAGTGAATATTAACGCCGCACTTTTTCAGCTACACGAGGGCTTTGGCGACGGACCAAATTTTGAACCATGGCCAAGTGACGTGGACGACACCTGAACTGGCACCTCTCCTAACTACGCCACACCACACCAACGGGAGGACGTTCCCGGCTCTCGACAGATTTAGCGTGCATCACTGCCGTACACGGCGGGTCTTTTGATGGTACTGGGCTCAAACTCGTGACAAAGGCAGCCACGATCGATACCTATACCACTCGGCTACCGCGGACACCAGAGAGATGGTTGCGGAAGTGAATACACTAAAATCGATAATTTTTGATTTTAGTAATAATTCTGATGGCAAAAAGGGTTAACGGGTCTCAAAATAATTTGCAGAAAACTTATACTTGCTTTTTCTAGCATATAATAAATACTTTATTTTTGGAAAATATTATTTGGAATATATTCTACATAATAATAAATACTAGGAAAAGTAATCTCTTTTATATTTAAGAAAATATTTGATATTTTCAGGACAAGTTTGGAAGAAATAATTATATTTTTTATAATCACAAAACAATCAAACAGTAGCAATACTTTTATAAAATAAAATTAAAATTAAAATGTACTTTTTCACTTTAGGTTTGCTTCATGTAACGTTAAGAATACAGGACCACGCGCGTTTGGAATATTTTCTAGGTAAAGAGCATGCCAGCATTAAATATTAAAAATCTGGCTTCACTATCTAAAATGGCAGCGTATTTTTACCATATACTTTCTAGTACTTATCTCTGAGTTCATCCATTTTTTTTTTTATATATAAAATGTGTTCGCATTTTTTCTTCTATACCGTATAATATGCTAAATGAGTTATCACTTTACATGTTACAACGAAAAAAGTAATTATTTATGGAATAACTTGAAATTTTCAAAACATTATATTATAAGCAAAAAGATATATGGATTACAATGTTGCAAAGTTTCATGAATAATGGAGGCCTGTAGCGAAAATGTACTCCGTGTTTTTAGATCATGCTCTCATACATTTGCGAGTGAGTGAGTGTGAAGATTAACGTCGCACTGTTCAGATACACGGCTTTTGGTGACGGACCACGTAGTTTTGAACCATGGTCAAGTGACGTGGACGGCACCTGAATAACACCCCTCTCCTAACTACCACACCACACCACCAACTGGAGGACGTTTGAGCTCTCGACAGATTTAACGTGCACCCCTCCTATACGCGGGTGCTTGTACTGGGCTCAAACTCGTGACAAGGCCAGCCACGATCGATACCTTGACCACTTGGCTACCGCGTACCTCATACATTTGCGAAAGAAAGCCATAATAAGTATATTTTAGCAATAGCATTTTTATTTTTATATTTTCTTCATTTTATTTTTATATTTCCTATTAAATACATCTTATTACCAAACGAACAATGTCAAATAAGTCTACTTAAACATATATTTTATTGTTTTTTGAACGCTTACATTATTAGGAGCACATTTATTATGGTCGTGTAAGCGATTAAATACAAACCTTTAAGGTAAATCAATCCATTACTTGTTTTTCTATGCTGTCTCCTAATAAACGATACTGTGACATTAACGTGCATTTTTATTGGAATAAAAGTACGCCACTCTTTATCGACTATAAACAACTCTATTTTCCAAAGATAAAAAAAAGTATATTTCCGCGTTTCATTGTGATTTTTCTCCCGCAACTCCCATCTAATCCAATGTTTTCTTATTATTTTCACGTTCCCATCCCATATATCTACTGATTAGAAATTCGATTCTTTCACTTGTTATTAATGGGATGTTCAACACTAAAGATGTTCCAGTTGTGATCATTCCCGATCGTAACACCCAAAGAGTAGTTCAACTTAACGATCCAACCCAATAGCAAAATATGTTCTCGCCAACAATGCGGGTTTGATACCTGCCTCGCTAATTAAAGAGCCTCGCTACGCCTAACAGCAAAGCTCGGGCGGACCTCCCAGGCTGCGGAAGATGACATAAAGAGCTCCCTCTCCTTGGGATTCTTGCACTTGCGAAGTGTTAAAACGCAAGCGGCTCTTTCTCTCTGACCCATTCAGAACACAATGAAGGTGTGTGCTCAACCAAAAGGACGCAGAGGGTGAATAATTATGGCGCATAAACAAGAGATAACAGAGCGATTAAATGTTCTGTTTTTTAAAAAGTGCCTTTTAGAGCAGGAGCGATTAACTCAGTTTTCTCAAATTGAAATTGGTACCATTTCTGCACCCGATAGGGAAGAGGCTAGCACCATCTCCCAAAGTGCGTTTCACAATCCTGAATGCATTTGGAAATAAATTATTTCTCATTCAAGTGTTTTATTAAGTTGAGTAAATGTATTTCCTTGAGAGGATTTGTCCTTGTACAGGCCTTGCATTAATTAACAAGTTTGATTTGAAAAGTTGGTGGAAAGTCTGGAAATTTTGCTGGAAATTATTTCAGATGTTTTGATGACTTACTATCATAAAAGTATGGCCAATTTTCATTCTAGTTACTGAAATGTATTGCATTTCCAGTGTTTTAATTGCTATTATCTAGAGAAAGGGTGTTTTATATGAGCTAATTATAATATTTTTAAAAGCGCAAAATGAATGCATAAGTTTTAATGATAGACAGTGGCGTAACGGAGAGTATTAGAGTCCCCTTGCAAAGTCAAGTTTTTTTTACTGAGAACATTTATAACCTCATGCACCACAAATTATCACACGGGGCCACATAGGAAATAGCGTGAAGCGCACATCACGAAGAGAATGAAGGTTACAACACACACACACACATCCATATCTTACCCAAGATTTTGAACTAACACCACGGCATCACCGGTCAGCGTTACCATCCACTATACCGGATGGGCGACAAAGGAGATCAAGTTTTTCTTACATATTTAATTTATATTTATTGGTTAAATACTTTATTGAGAGACGTCAATCAGGCTTTGGGGCCCCTAGAATCCTGAGCCCTCGCGATGCGGGGGTGTACATTACGCCACTGTCATAAGAATCTTTATCTTAATTAATTTCTTAAATTCACCTTATTTTCTTAGTTCCCTGTGACCACGGTAGCCAAGAGTGACAGTCAAGAACTAACGGTCAGCGTGTCGCGGATTTGAGTCCTTGTGACACTGAAGCCTTGCCGTGCAGAGGATCTGATGCACATTAAATCTGTCTACGCTTAAAGTCTTTCTATTGGTGTGGAAGTTCCGAGAGGAGGTACAAGTTTAGATGTCTTTCTTATTATTTGACAATGGTTCGAAATTATGAGTTCCGTCGCCAGCAACTCTGTTGTTGCTCTGTAGTGCGACGTAAATCAACACTCACTCACTTTCTCTGTCCCTCGTGTTTTCAATCGATGACTAATCTCTATATGCTGGCCATCACTGCCCATTGTACGCAGGACACTAGGAGATAATGATTTTTTGTATTAAATTTCCATCAAATAAAAACTTTGCAAATAGACCAATAAAAATTTTTTGCATCATTCTCTTATCACTCGTACTTTTTTACATATTCCTATTTTTTAAGCCTATGTTACACGTTCCTTATATATATATATATATATATATATATATATATAAGGTATTGTTTAACACATTTGATTAACTGAATAAATTCAGAGTTGAGTAAGTGTTTATTAACGTCTTACTACAAAGCAACGCTAGGGCTATTGACGACAGATCTCTTAACTCTGAACCACGTTTAAATGACGAATACGACACCTTAGCAGGTACCGTCTCTTCGAACTACCACACCATACTAACGGGAGGACTTGGAGCATCGATAGACTTAACTATATGAGCCCCTTTACTCTGTGGGTTTTCAGTAGCACTGGGCTCGCACTCATGACATGCCTGCCACAAATCCGTGACCATTACTACTAGTTTACTTGGCCCGATTTAAAGTACATTTACAGTAATGAAGAAGTATATTTAAATAGCCATTTTAACTGGTGTCGGCACAGGTAATAATTTGGTAAACATTTTTGTCTTATATATATATATATATATATAAATAAATAAAATAAATTTGTATAATATTTCACAAAAACCAGAAATAATAGATAATGAACATAACAAGAAATAACGTAATAAGAATAAAAGCAAAACAGGAAGATCGAAAAAATACTAAAAGGAACTACTAAAAAAGAACCTAGCGAGTCAAGTGCAATTTCGGACTAAGGACCGATAAGTGGGTTAGACTGGTTTTAAGCCAACCTTCCCCTTTGCAACTCGGTAGAGAAAACCAAATAAAATAAACAAAAATTTAAAGTATATAAAAAAATTCCAAAGTATATAAAAAAATAAACCAAATTCAAAGTACAAAAACTCACAGAGAGTATGATAAAACCACTGATTAATATTCACAAAACAAATTCTCCCCAATTTCTTAAGCAGAAAAAAAAATTATTAAACAGAGATACTTCCTACCCACAGATCCCTTTCCAGAGAATCAAGAGTCTTGGGTATCTTTGAACATATCTTTGAACTACAGCACACACTAACTGGCATAGATAGATATCAGAATGAATGACAATCAATTTTGGTGAGCTTTGAATTGGTTGATTGTCAAAAATGTAAATACCAGTCAACATATATATATATATATATATATATATACACTGGTATTTTTCCTAGAAAAAAAACTTTTTAGAATTACATCATCAGAGTTACATCTACTTGAAGTAATTAAAAATTATTTTGACAGAAATTGAAAACAAATTCAATCTGCAAGTAAATTAAATCACGATCTAAGAATAAAAAAAAATATTCCTAGATCCAATCTCTCTAGAAGTATTCTAAATTAAGCTCAAGTCTTGTATGATAACGTGAAGTGCAATCAGTGCATGTTTAAGTTTATTTCGGTCCCTGGGTGCTACAGGCCCCTTGGCACTGGTGAATCCAAGGAAAATCTGGCTAAGTCCAGGTTATCCGGGCCCTCGCCCCAAGCGCCCAATGGAACCTGCACTGAGAGCAATTATAACATAGGTCATACTCACAACATACATCTCAAATTTTATAATCTCCCTTCTCAGCTGCATCTAAGGATAACATTACACCAGAGGCGTAACGTACAACCCCGCATCGCGGGTGGAGGGGCAGGATACTAGGGAGCCCAATGCCTGATTGACGCAAGTACGTACTCTTTGTAAGATCCGGCTTGGGGCCCCAAGCTTGTCTTTGCAGGGGGCCTTAATATTCTCCCTCCCCCGTTACGCCACTGCATTATACTATATAAGACTAGAGGATGAAATTTAATTTAGATTTTCCCACATATTTGCATATACAACATCGAATGAACGCAATATTTCTGAAATGAGCGAAATCTCTATTGGGCAAAATAGTAATTATTAAATATTAAATGAAGCAATAAGTATTAAAAGGAGCCTCGCATCAGTTTTAATCTTGTAAGCAATTTATGTATGGACAATACAACTCCAATTTTCTTGATATCTAAATAATGAAAAATAAAATACTAAATGTGTGTGTGTGTGTGCATTGAGATTTGCATTATTTCAATAGAAATGAATGCTTCAGGTTTTTTAAGGCCATGCATCATATTTTACATGTTTTGTAGATGAGTATGGCAAGGAAAATAATATATTAAACTTTATATTTGGGTTGTTTTTTTAAAAAAATATAAAAATTGGAAGAGTTGTCCTTGAGAGATAAAATATTTAGAATAACGTACAAAAATAATACAGTTCATTTTGTTGAAAAATGCGAGATGGTTAATATTTGAGTGGCATCTTCTTGAACTTTAATTGCGACGTCAATAAGATTAGAAATAGTATGTACAAATATTTGCATTCATCTTTACTATTGATTATAGTCCCCAACTGGCAAGTGTGTTTTATTTAGGCCCCGATCTACCGGATCATTGTTACTCACATGCCATGCCTTGGGCGACTGGGATGAAAAGGAATCCTAGGCCGGTCGGTGGGTCTTATCTATCTTTTGTTGCTTGTGAAAGAAGTTGAAATACAGCCAAATAGAGTTCAGTTTCTTAGGTTTCTGAAGATATTTTTTTTTCCTCGTGATATCTTTCAGCAAAGTGTTTTTTTTGTCTTAGAGTGGTATTCATTTACTACTAACACTATTTAAAAGGTATTTTTAAATTTTTATTATATGAATAATATTTTAAAATTTGACTTTCAAATCCTTGAGAGTAATTCTTTTCTTCTGTAACTGCCTGTTGACTAAATATTTTAATGCGTAGAGGCACAAAATATTTCCACTTCCAGTGTGTCTTTCGTAAGGCCCATTTTAATTTCCAACTGAGTGAAGCTGACTTTCGAACTAGTCTTTTTTATGCATTCTACAAAGGCGTCTTAAGAGGAAATTTTATCATAAAAGCTGATTATTCACAAAATTTTACAAGTGTTCTAATATTGTTAATAGCTTTCGGAATATTTTAATTTTTTGAATAATCTCAATAATTATTTGTGACATCTCTATGAATTCTCTGCATACGTATGAACAGTATACCATAAATTAGTTTATTTTTGTGTTACCGTTCAAATCGATGTTTACTTTTTTATAGATATCATGCCTTTTAAAGCGCAAACAAATATTTGTTATCCACTAAGTTTTCTGTTTACTTCCTCCTCATCTTCTCTATCGTCTACATTTAATACTATTATGATACATTTTATCATTCATCGTTCCATTTTTCAAATGTTTTCTTGAAATTTAAGCACAATTTAAGACACAGATTTGTAATAAAAAAGAAAAAACAACACAGCGTAAAAAAAACAGAAATATTAAATTTATTCCCAAGACGCCCGAGAAAATTCAAAAAAAGTATAGAATGTCGCTGCTCTTATATATATATATATACGTGTGTGTAGCTAAAATCTTTAACATAAATTCTGCTTATTTTTTAAGTTTGAATATTCAAACTGAAATGAGCAGATGGAAAAAGATAATAAATGTTAATCGAAGGAGAATTCTTCATTATAATAAAAATCACATTTTATACGTTTAAAGTAGTTCGCATCACAGAAGCGCTGAAAATGTAAGTTTTTTTTCGTTGTAAAAAGACTTGTGTATATGAACTATAACTTGTGCATTAGTGAAAACATAGCTGTTTTACAAAGGCAATAAGAGTTGACTAGCAGCTCAAAATTTGTGCGTATAGTAAATATAAAAAAACCAAATTTAATAAAATGTCATGTATCTATCTCATTAGGCAGTTAAAGTCCTTAAGTTTGAATAGAAATCTCCATGTATTTTTGGTAGGTGCAGCCACAGCTGGCAAATGCATTTTTCCATTTACTTTTTGAAATAAAATAAGAAACAGATGAAATATTCTTTTTTTGCTCTTTCTCTCTCTCTGGTATATAACTATTCAACCATTATAAATAATGAATGTACTAAGCACATAGTATTTTGTTAATGCTTTTGTTTTATTGTAATTTAGTTACATATGTGTACAGTTCGAAAGCCGGTATACATTACATACATTTTCGTAAAATAAATAAATTCTTTGCGAATCAGGTTCAATTTCATATATTGAGCATCTCCATATATACGCGGTATTTGTTCTGTTCTATGGGTAAACTCAGAAATTCAAGGTTGCTCCTTCAAGCATGATCTTTAAAAATAAAACTTCCCAGCCAGAAATAAATTAATGACCCTGGTAAAATTTATTTCATTTTTCGAAGAGATAGAAAACACTCATTAAGGTTGTGTATGATATGGATAATAATACAAAGCAGGGACATTTCTTACAATTTTACTTTTATTAATAATTTTTAATTTATTTATATTAAGTTGATCTCATGCAATATTGTTTTATCAAATTTAATAAATTGCATTAAGATTTATCTCCTGATTTACTTTTAAAAGCTAAGTGATTTTTATAATCAGTCTGTTTAACTAAAATTAACATTGCGTATGCAGCCTGTCTGTGATAATTCACAATATATTTTAGATTTCTTCCTTGGTTTCAATAATACACAGGAAAATTTATATAACAAATTAGTTACAATTTCGTCGAAGTTGAAAATAAGCAATATAATCTTATTTTCAGGAAATATATTTTCAAAAACTGGAATTTAATTATTTTTTAATTAAACAAAAATTTTGAAATTTTTAATTAATTTTATTAATTTAAAATTTAATTTAATTCAATAAATTTAATTACTTGCATTACTAAGCAAACTCCATTTTTTATAAACCTCAATAAAACGAAAATTATTTTTAAAGTGCATTTTTGGAATATATTGGTTTCTATAAATACTTTAAATAGAAGGTCATAAATTGCAATGTATGAGAGAAGAAAAAACGGATGAGGAATAGTGAAACATTAGGATGGTTTCTGGAAAGGATACCTTGATTATTTTTTAGGTAAAATGATTTTAAGATGAATTATCTTCAGAAAAATGCAAATGTACCAATGTAATTTGTCTCAGTTTGTTGAAAATAATTTTGCAGTACCTTATAAAGCAATAACATACATTTACAAAATATGGCTGATGACTTAACCAGTTGTTCTTCAATGTATATGAATGTTCTTAGACATATGAATATTTGGTTTTGGAATTTTAGTAACGAGAAAGAAAAGTATAAATTATTATATTATCCTTTTTCACTTTGTCTGAATCTGAAGAGAGAGAGAGAAGTCATTCTTTGAGTTTTTAAAAAAGTTATTCTCGTCTCTAACTCTTAGTAATGAGAGACACGAGCTTAAGAAATAAATTTCCTTAAATAACCTACTGATGTAGTTAAAAATCAACAAAATATTAGTTTTCCTTTTAAATTTAAGCGTTTTTTCACGATTACTGGAATTTACGATTCCTTTTAATGCCCCTATCAAATTAAACTTTCTATCCTAATTCACATTGTAGCAAAGAAACTCGTCTTTTAAACGAGAGGAAAAAAAGAAAAGTACAAAAAACATCCCCCTAAACACTCCAGAATCAACTTAAAGCTCCTTAATGTTCTTTTCCTAATCCAACAATGCCCTGGCGGGCGATTAGAAAGAAAAGTGCGAGTATTTATTGCCATTACGTGACATATTAGACCAACTCTGGGGTCAAACAATAGGAAAAGGGCAAAATATTTTACGAAACGACTTAATACCTCAAGAGGAGTGGGTTTTTCCGACACCTACCTGTATCCTTCTCGCAGCATAATTGACTTGCATTACTTTTATTTTCGATTTGGAATAAAAATTAGCACGAGGGCACTCCCAGCCAGTCACGCCGTCTAGTGGCCGGGTGAGGAAACTGGATCACTCAGCCATCTTCTTCACAATCTGGTGAAATTAGAGTTTGGCCACGAATGATTGCCTCTGGCAAGGTGATAATACCTCGCTGTGGTGATTGGTTTTACCATAGCACTGGAGGATGATTATTTTCTCCCCCATCATATTCTCTTGCGAAAGTGAAAGGGAACATTTTTTTTCCTTTCTCTTTCATACTCTGTTTTTCCGTAAATAAGTTCACGAAGAGAGATGCAATGGTTAATTCTTTTTTTTTTTTATGTACGTGTTTTATTTAAACTGTGTTATTGTTCTCCTATCAGACGTTTCCTGTTTTTAAAAGGGGGGAAATACTCTGTGCGGTATGGTTAATTTGACAAAAAGAAATAGATAAGTGGAACGGTCTGGATATTTGAGGGAAAAAACTGTTTTTTTTCAAAGAATTATTAAAAAAAAAACATTTTCTCCCCATTTTAACCTGTGAACATCCGGTAAAATCTGTCTTTTTTTATTCCTAAAAAAATTCAGTTGGGGGTGAAACTAGATTAGGTTAATGGAATTGTGAGATAAATATTTTTAGAGGAGGAAACCTGATGATGGTAATCTTGTGTGATATTTTACAAATCCTGTATGAAGAGATTTATTCTTGATGGATATCAATGATGTTTCTAATAATTTTAGTAATACACTGAATAGCAAAATTTTAATACTTACACCATACTTGAAAATCCTAACCAATTTTCAACAAAAATTGAAATTTTATTTAAAAGAACTACAGAATTTTTATATATATATATATATATATATATACATAGTTATGTGTATTGCTCAGTCATATCAATATATTAGGGGAAAAAATCAACACCAAAAGGAGTACAGCGTCACTTTCAGAAGAACAACATTTCTCATTTCTATCTCATCTCTTCTTGTGCTTAAGTTGACAAAAATTTATGGGTTTTGATATCGGTAACAAAATTTGGTTCAGTTATGAAATGTAACTGAAGCGCAAATAAAAATAAAAGTCATTAAGGTATCCGAATGCGTTCGGAACCATCATTTTGAAAATGCGTATAAATGAATAAATTTTTCGATATTTTTGTCACATAAATTAAAATAAACATAAAATTGCCTGAGAAGAATATTACTACAATGATAAATTACTTAGATGCAATATTTTGACAAAAAATGAAGAAAGAATGAAATACTTTCAAATCATTCTACTTTTATGGAAAATGCTTCTATAATAATAATATTTTGCTTATATATAGATAAAAATTCTCTACAGAGTCTGAAGTAGGATTTTTGAAAAATTCACATTTTCAGAGTTACGATGGATTGAAGTAATAATGGGTGTTTTTTAGAAAAAAATTTCTCTATTTTAATGCATTAAAATATGAATAAATCCTCTTCTAAACGTTATATTTCAAAAATCCTAGTTCAGGCGCTCTATAGAAATCTTAGCTATATATAGGCAAAATATTATAATTATGGAAGCATTTTCTATAGAAGGAGAATGTTTTGCAAATATGTCATCCATTCTTCATTTTTTGCCAAAACTTTTGCATTTAAGTATTTTTTTTAGTAAAACTATTCTTAAAACAATTTTATATGTATATTCTAAATCAGGTGATACCAAATATAAAAACAAATATATTCATTTATACTCTTTTTCAAAACCACATTCCAAATGTAGTTGGATACCTTAAATCAGTGCTTCTCAAACTTTCATTGATTACGACCCACTTTTCAATCATAATTTCTATTGCGCACCCTTCCATACGATATGTACTTCCATGTATTGAATGCAATAATAATATACTAAGACTTAAAGCTACAACACGATTTTAATTTTAAACCGTACAAATTACCAAGATAAGTATTAAATTTTGTATATAATTTTGTATATTACAAGCCCATAGAAGTCACTAGTAGTTATTAAAATTTTTTTTTATCTTAGTGTTGATACATTAATTATCAAATATTGTGCAGTATTGATACATTTATAAGTATATTATATCAATGTCAGAAGGTATTTTGTTTAGCTTCGTTCAGTAAATTAGTAATTTTTTTAAAATAATCTTTTATTTTCGACTTTTTGATATGTTCGCGCATCTCACATCGGTATATTGCGCGTCCCTAGGGGGCGCCCCACAGTTTGAGAAATGCTGCCTTAAAAAAAAGAGAGAGCATCCAATCCATTAATTTTCATTGATTAGTTTGATTTAGTCAATGTACTTAATTCAACGTTAACATAATTTTTAAAATGTGTTTCTTAATTCTGAACTATTATGTGTAAAAGGCTCACAGAATTATGTATGGTGGACAAGAGTAAGGAAAATATTAATCAATTCGTTTACCATTGAGAGAATTTTCTAGATTAATTAAGCCAACTTGCAGTTTCGAATTTTAAGAAATGATACAAATACTTTCAATAAAAAAGAAATTAAATAAATATTTTTAAAAAGAATTATTTTGAAGGATTTTTAATATTAAGGTGATAACTTAAGTGGTATATATTTGATGATGTAAATTAAATTTTACATTTAAAGGTATTGACAATAACTTATATTTTCACCATTATTTAGGACTCACGTACTAAAATATCGAGAACCATTAGAAAAATAAGCTCGAGCATCACCATTCATCTGCTCAGTGATTTTTTTGTTCTCTAAATCGAAAATATCAGTAAACTTCTCTGGGGCAAAAAGTCCTCCTTGTTTGTATTACACTCAAGAAAAGGCTACATTAGAAATGGAAAAAAAATGTGAATGCATTTTTAGAACACAATCTCAAAATTAATTTTTTGAAACCATTGCACAATTTTCAATTTTATTTACATAAGGAAAACAAATTAAAGCTCATAATTCAACTTACATGTAAATAGAATGAAAAATGAATATTTCTTTATATTAAGATACATACCAAAAACATGACTTGCAATTACCAACGTTTAATTAAACGTACAGCTCTTTAAAAAGAATACGAGGTTGAAAATGTTAATGATGTGTAATTAAGAAAAAAAGAAATAATATTTAGAAAAAAGGCTAAACGAGAAACAATTATGAAATGAAAATGTAATTTAAATAACTTGATGATTATAAACATAATTTTCGACGTAGTTAATCTTTTATATTATAAAAGGTGAGTCTTTTTTAGATGCTCTTCAAACAGCTTATGTTATTTTTGTTCATAAGGTTTCTGAGCTAGTATTTAGAAACAAACTGGGAACACATTTTTGCATAAAAATATGTTCCAATATTATAATATGCTTTCAAGCAATTAGCCATGTATCTTGTCATGTGTTTATAATTTAGAAAAATACTCACCAAATACGTAATTTTTCTGCTTCAATGTAGTTAAGTTATATCCGAGGTGAACAAGGTATTTAGTAGATTCTATGAGAAATGTTCATGATTCAATTATCTTGAAAACTAGTATGGCTCACAAGGTGCCCTATTTTATTTGATGTATAAGTTCTGATTTTTTTCCTGTTGTTGAAACAAATAATATGGTTCTATGTGATACTAATGTTACAAGTTAATAAGTGAGATCTTTTTGTTAAGAAATATTAAAGATTTTTTTTTAAAATTATGTTCGCGAGGATAAGCCTCAAGGGAAATGATGAAGCAATTGGATATGAAGCATATGAATCCTTCCAGGAAAACCTTCAGAAGAAAATTAGTTCACAACTCTGTAAACTCGAAAGGAGAAACCGAAGAATTCAAGCCGACCTTGGCGAAGAAAATTCTGACCTTTCTATCTTTCTGTTTAAAAAATGGCGAGGGCAGATTTCTAAAATTTCTATTCAAGACTATATCTTGAAATATATTTATTATTAATAATAATGAAAAGCAAACTAAAGTGTTCGTCCCATAATTTTATTTTTGATATAAGTTATCTCTTTAAGACCTAGCCTGAAAAATTCGTGCTGGAACACTCCACGTTCCAGTGTGTGTGTGGGGGGAGAGCATAATTTTTAAAATTATTTTTTTCAGTGTCATTGGGGTTAGTAAAGTGTTAATAACCAAAATAATGCAATATTTAAAGATAAAAAAAATTTCTGGTCCGAAAGGGATAAAAGAATGCTTAACCCACAGGCGATGAAGCCTGGATAAATAAAGTTATGTAATGGTCGAGTTCTAGCAGAAGATTTTATCGATATTTAAGTAAAGTACTTTTTAAACAACAGCATTTAAATGTAAAGAATTTGTTCGGCAATTCAAGATAACTGATATCAATATATGTTGTAAGTCTAATATAAAACTAAATTTGTTCACTATATTCAAAATAAAGATAAAACAAATATATTCAATGTACAGTCCTATCTATATGGTTAATACAATAAAAAGACATTTTATAAATAACAGTTATGTAGGCTGATTTATTGTCCATTTATGTAATGCATTCAAAAGCATTATGATAATACTGATGTCGGGTGTATAATTTTGGAAACAAAGACAGGGATGTCTGCCTGAGCAGACGCTCCATTCTCCAAATTTCCTCACCCTGCCAATGAGAGAATTTTGAACCTCTACAGATTTTATATTGCGTCAACAATTCGATGGGTCGGAAGAAAGTTGAGTGAGTGAGTGAATATTAACGCCGCACTTTTTCAGCTACACGAGGGCTTTGGCGACGGACCAAATTTTGAACCATGGCCAAGTGACGTGGACGACACCTGAACTGGCACCTCTCCTAACTACGCCACACCACACCAACGGGAGGACGTTCCCGGCTCTCGACAGATTTAGCGTGCATCACTGCCGTACACGGCGGGTCTTTTGATGGTACTGGGCTCAAACTCGTGACAAAGGCAGCCACGATCGATACCTATACCACTCGGCTACCGCGGACACCAGAGAGATGGTTGCGGAAGTGAATACACTAAAATCGATAATTTTTGATTTTAGTAATAATTCTGATGGCAAAAAGGGTTAACGGGTCTCAAAATAATTTGCAGAAAACTTATACTTGCTTTTTCTAGCATATAATAAATACTTTATTTTTGGAAAATATTATTTGGAATATATTCTACATAATAATAAATACTAGGAAAAGTAATCTCTTTTATATTTAAGAAAATATTTGATATTTTCAGGACAAGTTTGGAAGAAATAATTATATTTTTTATAATCACAAAACAATCAAACAGTAGCAATACTTTTATAAAATAAAATTAAAATTAAAATGTACTTTTTCACTTTAGGTTTGCTTCATGTAACGTTAAGAATACAGGACCACGCGCGTTTGGAATATTTTCTAGGTAAAGAGCATGCCAGCATTAAATATTAAAAATCTGGCTTCACTATCTAAAATGGCAGCGTATTTTTACCATATACTTTCTAGTACTTATCTCTGAGTTCATCCATTTTTTTTTTTATATATAAAATGTGTTCGCATTTTTTCTTCTATACCGTATAATATGCTAAATGAGTTATCACTTTACATGTTACAACGAAAAAAGTAATTATTTATGGAATAACTTGAAATTTTCAAAACATTATATTATAAGCAAAAAGATATATGGATTACAATGTTGCAAAGTTTCATGAATAATGGAGGCCTGTAGCGAAAATGTACTCCGTGTTTTTAGATCATGCTCTCATACATTTGCGAGTGAGTGAGTGTGAAGATTAACGTCGCACTGTTCAGATACACGGCTTTTGGTGACGGACCACGTAGTTTTGAACCATGGTCAAGTGACGTGGACGGCACCTGAATAACACCCCTCTCCTAACTACCACACCACACCACCAACTGGAGGACGTTTGAGCTCTCGACAGATTTAACGTGCACCCCTCCTATACGCGGGTGCTTGTACTGGGCTCAAACTCGTGACAAGGCCAGCCACGATCGATACCTTGACCACTTGGCTACCGCGTACCTCATACATTTGCGAAAGAAAGCCATAATAAGTATATTTTAGCAATAGCATTTTTATTTTTATATTTTCTTCATTTTATTTTATATATTTTCCTATTAAATACATCTTATTACCAAACGAACAATGTCAAATAAGTCTACTTAAACATATATTTTATTGTTTTGAACGCTTACATTATTAGGAGCACATTTATTATGGTCGTGTAAGCGATTAAATACAAACCTTTAAGGTAAATCAATCCATTACTTGTTTTTCTATGCTGTCTCCTAATAAACGATACTGTGACATTAACGTGCATTTTTATTGGAATAAAAGTACGCCACTCTTTATCGACTATAAACAACTCTATTTTCCAAAGATAAAAAAAAGTATATTTCCGCGTTTCATTGTGATTTTTCTCCCGCAACTCCCATCTAATCCAATGTTTTCTTATTATTTTCACGTTCCCATCCCATATATCTACTGATTAGAAATTCGATTCTTTCACTTGTTATTAATGGGATGTTCAACACTAAAGATGTTCCAGTTGTGATCATTCCCGATCGTAACACCCAAAGAGTAGTTCAACTTAACGATCCAACCCAATAGCAAAATATGTTCTCGCCAACAATGCGGGTTTGATACCTGCCTCGCTAATTAAAGAGCCTCGCTACGCCTAACAGCAAAGCTCGGGCGGACCTCCCAGGCTGCGGAAGATGACATAAAGAGCTCCCTCTCCTTGGGATTCTTGCACTTGCGAAGTGTTAAAACGCAAGCGGCTCTTTCTCTCTGACCCATTCAGAACACAATGAAGGTGTGTGCTCAACCAAAAGGACGCAGAGGGTGAATAATTATGGCGCATAAACAAGAGATAACAGAGCGATTAAATGTTCTGTTTTTTAAAAAGTGCCTTTTAGAGCAGGAGCGATTAACTCAGTTTTCTCAAATTGAAATTGGTACCATTTCTGCACCCGATAGGGAAGAGGCTAGCACCATCTCCCAAAGTGCGTTTCACAATCCTGAATGCATTTGGAAATAAATTATTTCTCATTCAAGTGTTTTATTAAGTTGAGTAAATGTATTTCCTTGAGAGGATTTGTCCTTGTACAGGCCTTGCATTAATTAACAAGTTTGATTTGAAAAGTTGGTGGAAAGTCTGGAAATTTTGCTGGAAATTATTTCAGATGTTTTGATGACTTACTATCATAAAAGTATGGCCAATTTTCATTCTAGTTACTGAAATGTATTGCATTTCCAGTGTTTTAATTGCTATTATCTAGAGAAAGGGTGTTTTATATGAGCTAATTATAATATTTTTAAAAGCGCAAAATGAATGCATAAGTTTTAATGATAGACAGTGGCGTAACGGAGAGTATTAGAGTCCCCTTGCAAAGTCAAGTTTTTTTTACTGAGAACATTTATAACCTCATGCACCACAAATTATCACACGGGGCCACATAGGAAATAGCGTGAAGCGCACATCACGAAGAGAATGAAGGTTACAACACACACACACACATCCATATCTTACCCAAGATTTTGAACTAACACCACGGCATCACCGGTCAGCGTTACCATCCACTATACCGGATGGGCGACAAAGGAGATCAAGTTTTTCTTACATATTTAATTTATATTTATTGGTTAAATACTTTGTTGAGAGACGTCAATCAGGCTTTGGGGCCCTGAATCTGAGCCCTCGCGATGCGGGGGTGTACATTACGCCACTGTCATAAGAATCTTTATCTTAATTAATTTCTTAAATTCACCTTATTTTCTTAGTTCCTGTGATACGGTAGCCAAGAGTGAGCAGTCAGAACTAACGGTCAGCGTGTCGCGGATTTGAGTCGGTAACTCGTCAGCCCAGCTATTTTCGTGGAGGACGTGCTTCAGGAAAACAAGGTATTTTGGGTCATTGAGGCGTTCGGGCAATATATGTATATCCCCGAATTAGTGGGGCCACTCTGTTCGTCTCCATAAATTAAAATATGTATCTAAATATATCACAATGAATTAGAAAGATGATATATTACTATTAACCTCTTAAGGGGTCAATTTTTTCCCCAAAATGTTAAAAAAAGGCACATTTTTTTTATTGCACATAACTAAGCATAATACTGAACAGAAAGCGAAAATATAGAAGAGTTTGATTTTAATTTTCAATTTTAAAGTTTTTTCACTATTTTTTTTTAGTTAATTGTGGAACACAAAAAACCCTAAATGTTTGCTTTTTGTAAGTACGCTCTGCATGCTTTGAAAAATGCTTCATATATCTTAAAATAATTTCTCTAATATTTACAAGAAAATTTCATGTTCATACCTCTTTTTCAAATGGTTGAGGATTTTGCGTGTGTGTATGCATATAAATGTATGCATCCACAATTCAAAGAATGGTGCAATACTAAGTCTTACATTGCAATGGGGGCCAGAGAGGTAATATCCGCTTTATCTTTCCATTTTCATTTCGTCTGAAACAACAAATTGTACATTGCTTGACAATCCCTGTTCATTATCGAATATTTTCAAGAATCTAAACTCAAGTTTTCGATGAAAAATTCCCCCTTCATCACACAGAATGAATGAATGAATATTAACTTCGCCTGTTCAGCTACACGTGGGCTTTTGGCGACGGACCACATTTTGAACCATGGTCAAGTGACGTGGACGACACCTTAACTGGCACCCCAAAACCCCAACACCAAAGAGAGGACATTTCAACTGTCGACAGATTTAACGTGCATTGCTGCCCTACAGGACGAGTCTTTTGTGGTACTGGGCTCGAACTCATTACATGCCTGCCGTGATCTGATACCCTGACCACTGGGCTACCGCAGCCCCCTTCATCACACAGGAAATCCCGGATGAGAAGTATTTCAGTACCATGGACACAAACTGCCTCTCTTAAAAACACTAGCACTAACAATCTCACTATAAGAATTAAAAATACGTGCAAATCAAAGATAGAAAGAAGAAAATATCAGTGCCCGTACAGCGTACGGACAAACCGGTTGTAGCAAGCTCTCGGTAGCCCGTACGGTGTACGGGTAAACCAGTTAAGGGGTCAAGGCAGTTTCAACCGATATTAATTGAAGGCAGATCTCGTAACGTTGAACCATTATGAAACAACAAGAAAAATCTGAGGAGCTGGTAGCTTCCTAAATTTTACACACGTTAAAATTTTAAAATCTAATTAGATTCCATTTGCCGCAAAAGTCGAGTAGTACCATAGTAGTTGAGTGATTATATTGAGTGAGTGAGTGAATATTAACTCCACCCTATTCAGTGACTCGAGGGCTTTTGACGAAGGACTTCGTCATTTTGAACCATGGACACGTGACGAGCAGTGGCGTAGCTACCAATGCTGCTAGGCGGTGCTGTGCACCGGGACCATCGGACCTGACCACCAAGCGAGCCGAACTTACGATAATTTCTCTCACATTTAAGACATAAATATAAAAGGTTGCAACATAACTGTAATCAGGGTAAATCAGTTGAAAGTAATTTATAACACACTTGTAGGAAATTCCCCTAAAATTCTTTTCTTTGCTTGTATGGTGTTGTGAACTTAACTTATTGAAAAGTTTATATTATTTTTCAATTATTTCATTTTTCTGTTATTTGGAAATTTTGTTCATAAAAAATCAACCTTTTCAAAAAAACCTATAAGGGAATTTTTCTTGGTAAATTTATGTATATTCATAAAAGCTATTTTATGTTTAAATTTTTGTTTTATTTCGCCGTTTTTAAAGCTATTTTCCTGTTTCAGGATTTCGTAATCTACTAGTATCTGCAACACACTACTGTAATTTTGTCTCACCCCCTCCTTTGTTCTTTTCAAGGGTGTTTTAACCCTTAAAATTATTTTTATTTTTGTTCATACATAATAATTCATACACATACAAGTAGTATGTAGTTCGGGTTTCCTACTTTCTGAAGAGCAAGATAAAGTAGCTTTGTATATTTAAAATACCGATACATTTCTACTTGTTTACTTGATGAATCCTAACCAAGATATAGGGCTCTCCTTTTTATTATTATTATTATTTTGCCTCAGGGCCTTTGGATACCTAGCTATGCCAAAGGTGACGAGAACAACACTACCTCCCCACCACTTGAAAATCCACGGAAACCCAATCGATCCAAATTTAAAAATTTAAAAAACCCATTTTTAAAAATGTTTTTTTTTTTAAATTTTTTTGGGAAAAAACAAAGAAATATGCAAATTGCATAATTTAATTAAAAAGAAAACAATAGAAAAAAGTTTTTTTTCTAAATCTTGAGTATTCATTTTTTATGGCGAAAAAAAATTGTGTTGTCCCTTAACCTGAAAATAAAATGTTTCATTTTTCTTGGGAATGGAACTCCGGATGTGTCACAGACAAACACAGGATTGAAAAAAAATTTCCCCCCCGCATGCGGTTCAAAAGATCACAAAATTTTGCCCAAAAAAAATCCAATCGTGGGATGAAAGTCATTTTATTAGGGATACATACACACAGAAAAAACTATCTAAAAATGGTAGTGATAAATGTTTTAAAAAGGGTTGGGGGGTGTGGGCGGAATTCTAAAAACCCTATTTTGGTCACCCCCCTTCTCTCCAAAAACATCCGTTTACTTAAATAGAAGGAGTGTGATTATGTGTTTATTACTTTGTTTTTGAAAAAAATAAATATATAAATTTTTCGAGCTGATAACCACTTTGAACAATTTTTGTTTTCGTTGTGAACCACCTGCGTTTCTTTGTACTTGCTTGTTTATTTGTGTTATGATTAATGAAACATTTTATTATTTTTTGTGCTCTTAAGGACAATGAAAACTCTGAATCTGCGGCAGATTTAAAAAATCTATATTTGTTTGAAATATTGAACTAGCACAAGATTTATTTTTCTCTCTTTGCTATGCTTAAATTCATTTGTATTAATCTTTATATTTATCTTATATCTCACAATGTAGTCTAGTTTGGATTAGGAAATACTAGTCAAATACTGTTTTTTTTTTTTTAAAAACTTTCAAATTTCCTGCTGAAGTTTTATTTCTCTGTATCTATGTCTAATTCTCAATCTGTATTTCAATTGCAACATAAATGAAAAATTATGAAGCGTGTGTGTGACGTTATTAAAATAATCTGGGATTCATAAATGTCTTCCTGGATTTATTGGTAACAATAAACTTAATAAGCTTTAACAAATTAAATTATCAAGTTAAAATATTAGACTGAAATATCCGCTTAAGCAACGGCACATCTAGTAACGCCGAAGCCAAGATCAAGATTAGAACTGAATCCATCACATATGGTTTTTGTCCAGATAGACCACGGGACATTTTCACGAGGGACAGCTACGCTCCACCCACTCAGACTACCCGGTCCATATGGTTTACAATAATAAAGACTATTAGCTACGGACTTCTAAATTTTTAAAATCTGTCAGGTGACGAGAACGATACCTGAGGAAAAGGAAATTAGCAAATTAGCTGAATTGTTTTGATACTAAAAACTTCGTTTGATACTATTTTACTCTTTTAGAGTTCTTATAGCTGCTTACGTATACACCATATACTTACGTATTACACCATCGACCAATTTCGTCGAATCGAAAGACATCACTAAATGTTGAGATTGGTATCCAATAGTGGAAAACCTATCTTAAGCCCTCGAGCATAGTAATAATAACAATGGCAGCATTTGGCGATATTTTTTAAATTGGCGACGTCTTTGAATCTGGCGAAATGGGTCGATGGTACGGTACGTAAGTACCTGACAATGTTATATCTTTTTAAAAAGTCATCATAATATTACAGATTTAGTTATTCCAAATATTTAGTTCATATAATTTGAGCTATTAAATTGAAAATTTACTCCCACACATGGTTTAAAAAACTTAAAAAAATGAGAGAAAATTATCTTTTAGAAAATAATCTTCTTTTATACTCTTTCTATTTATTATTTTATAATTTAATCTTGATAGCATAGTAAAAATATTTAAGGGATACCTTCAAAAAAAGTATGAGGAAAAAACTTATTACTGATGTGAATAAAATGATTATATATATATATATATATATTAACTTTGAGAATTTCAAGTCGATTTTTTCAATGTAAAGTCGAGTTTTAAATTTAAGAAAAATACTACAAAAATAGGATTAATTTATAACTCATACTAAACTCTATTAAAGAGAGTAAGAGAAATTTCTATTAAAATACCAAAAGATGAAAGATGTAATTTATTAAATAAAAGCATATATTCAAAATAAAGTATTTAATGGTAAATCATCTCTCAACAACTTAATCTAAATGGGATATGAAAACAATTTCCATATAGATTCATCAGCTGATGATATACAGTTTTTAATTCCCGACTAGGACAAGGTTAAATGAAAGGAAATATAATATAATTAAATTTGATTTTTTAAAATAAATTTTAATTGTATTTCAAGCAAAATTTAAGTTCCTCTTCAATTATAAATATAATTTTGATTAAGTACAACCACATGATGTGAATACCATCATGTGATGTAGTGATTGAATTACATGAAATTTATTTGTAGTAATGACATGAAATTCCACAATATTCTGTCTTTTTTTTAAATAAAAAAATTAATAAAGATTTCAAGGACAGGTGAAGTTGGTAAAAGTATTTTCTCTTATAGTTTTCTTTTTTACCTTGTGTTTTACTCTTTTATATTATGTTTCAAGAAAAGTGGAAGGAAAAAAATTAACAGCTGGATGAGGTTTTAGCTCAATTAATGATCGAGGTCAATGTAGCTCGCAATTCAATGATTGTACTGATTGAAAAAAGGAGAATAACAGAAGAAATCATTTCCCATTTCCGCGAAAAAATATAATGCCGGATACTGGGATACATTTCCATTATCGAATGACGTGTAGAATTATCAAAAGAAATTATTCCTAGTGATGAAAAAATTCCCTTTTTCAAGAGTTTGCTCTAATGATTCGTTTCACCTTGAAGTTATTTGTAAAATGAGATTCTTTTTCTTTGCTCCATGGAGCGTTGATATCCTCCGATTGATAAGAATACTCTCTAACCAGGTGTATAATTTAACGACTAAGCTTTTAAAAAAAATTGTCTCGGAAAGAATTTTTTTATGTATGTTTAGAACTCCCGAGACTTGATTCAAAGGAAATTTTTCAGTTAAATAATTCTGGTTGGAAACCTTGTTTAGAAGGTCTCGGATATTTTTTGGTGATAAACGAGACCTAATTCCTGGAGGCATGTTTTCTTTTGTTTATGTGTTACTATTGTAGAATTTCATAAACATAACACACACTCAGTACATTGTATTGATCACGGTTCCTATAGTGTACAAGTGTATGTTTATTTATTTATTTTTATATTTGCACGGTTTCTTTTTATTTTAAAGGTTAATTTTTTAACAATTGAGTCGAGTTTGGATGTACTTTTTTTGGATTCTTAAGAATTTCTTATTTAATTCAATAGTTTTAAATTTTGCAGGTACTAGTTATTCTAAATTATGAATAATAAAGATAAATTTAAGTTTATTCTTTGCTTATCGAATATTCAAAATTTCAAAACCTTTGAGTGAATATTTTGATCAATATATATATATAACAAGCAAGTAAATTTTTAAAAATAATACGTACTTAAAAGATTTCGAAAGTTTCGTATTTAAACTTTAATAACTTTGAAGAAATATCTAAAATAATTTAGCATAAGTCTATTCTGTAATCAATAGTTCCTTGCAAGTTACAGGATATAAATGCTTATGAGAAAATATAAGATATTTTGCTTATAAAGGGTGCATTTGTAAGCCTCGTGAAAGTGTAGAAAAGTTATTATTTAATTTATTCCCTAAAACAAAAAAGTGAATACCTTTAAAACGACCTTACTTTTATGCAATTCATTAGTTATTTATTTTCTTGCTATTTTTTTTAGATTTAATTTTTTTTTAATCTTATATTACATTAAGATAAATGAGTAATAATCTTAAAGCAATTTAATATCAATAGGCAATTAAATTCATCTGCAATATATTGTAAAATTTACAATTGTAATTTTATTATCACTTTTACGATGCATTAAGAAATGCCATTCACTTTATAACTAGTGAATGATTGAGAATAAAAAGTAATTGGGAAAATAAAGGAGATAAAAAAAACCCTTGAGATGTACCAAAAAAAAAAAAAAAAAGCAGAAAATCGAAGAGAGGATAAAATTGGACAATATTGTCTGCATAATAAAAGTGTTAAAATGAATTATATTGTCCATTATAAATGCATTAACCATTACACGCCATATTACTTTATGATTTATAATTATATACAGATCATTAAATATCATAGAAATCTGGTGAATAACCATAAAAGATCATACTTTAAGGCTGCACCCTAAACATGATAACAGCACGCTAAAATAATGTTTCCTAAAATTGATTAAAATATAATTTTTTATATTTTCTTGATCCATACCTGGGGTCTCCAACCCAAACGGCTTTGCGGGCCACTTCAGAAAAACATTTTAATTCCGCGGGACACATAAAAATATCTATTTCTATATTAGATTTGGACCCATTACAAACATTTATTGAAGCGAAACTTTAAAACGGAATGAATTATTATTATTTGCCTTTTTTTCCAATTACACCCTTTGGATAGCAAAAAGGGAAAAAAGTTATTACGCAAAGAAGGACTGTGACTCATCATCCCCCAATGGGGGGGGAGGAAGGAGCGCACCATTTGGGAAATTTTTGCGCGTATCGAAATTCATTTATTAACTTTTGATTCGAAGAAGCTCGCCCTCATTTAGTTTCTTGTTAGCCCCATAAAATCTATCGTTATATAAAACTTATTAAAAAAAAAGACAATGAATATAATAATATGTTAAAATTAAAAAAAAGTATTATCAAAAATATACACTGTCGGCTTAGACGCGTCAAAGAGCCAAGTCATAATGCATGTATCATATACGGTTAGAAAGGGCTTTTCAGTCGCCCATCCGGTATAGTGGTTAGCGACGCTGACTGCTGTGCCGTACGCAGGGACTGGGTTCGAGTCCCGGAAGCATGGTTTTTTGAAAATATATGTGCCTGCGCGGCATGGGGCTCAAAATAGCCGTCGAGCCGTAAGTCCTCTCGTGTGGTTGGGGGAAAGGGGAAAGAGGTGGGGGGTTTTGCCCCCCCAAGTGTTCCCCCCTCTAATGGGGGTGGAATCGGCCAAATCATACTGTCCCTGTATGTTTGTAACATTAGGTTTATTTACTTTACCATGATGAATTTAGGGGGCCTCGACGGCCCACCGATCAGGTGGCTTAATTTAACAACAACAAAGGTTTTTCAAAACAATCAATGGACCAATAAAACACCATATGGCCCGGGCAAGCAGTGGGAAAAATTAATTGACGATCAACGACGGTGCCATACACCAGCTGGAACAGTTGAATTATGGGGATGATGAAATGCTTCTATATTTACACCAGACTGTGTAGGCATCGTTTTTACGATCGTTTTTTATGAAGGCACATTGGGCAGAAAAGTCACGTTTTTACTTGAATTTGTCAGAAAACCATTCGGACAAATATGAAGTGTGGATGTCTTGATTTTTCGCTCATTGAACCAACAAAGGCACTTACCGCTGCTTAACCCGCGATCCCTCGCGCGGGGTGTTCTGTACACCCAGCAACGAAAATCCTCAGGTTTAAAAAAAATTTAGAACCCGATTTTTCTGTAGCTGCATATTTTAGGTCGGGGAAACCCTTTAGGGCCCGATGAATCCCTTTTCTCGCAGAGGAATGTAATGGCCTTCAAAAAGTTTATCGGGGGGTAGAACTCCCAGAAGTTGAGCATTTTATACAGTCTGCTCTGAATGCTTGAAAATGATTAAAATATTATTTTTTTACTTTCTCTATCATTATCTCATTAATTTTGAAGTATATTTTTACTGGTATATACGTTTTACTGGGTTATGAAAAATAAAAATTTTGTGTTTTAAAAAAGGGAAAAATTTTTTATGTTTAGTTTAAATTAATTTTTTAGTCTATTTATATGAATAAAATTTTAAAAATTTTATTTGTATAATACAAAAAGGGATCTTTTCTTTATAAATATGTATCATAATGACAATTTTTTTTTCATAATTAAACACACTTGTTAAAAAATTTGGGGTGCTCTACACCCGCTAAAAAAGGGAGCAAAAAAAAGGCGCAGTGACCGCGGGTTAATAATACTTTTCCCAAAAACTAGTGACTAACTTTAAACCGTGTGCTACGTGTAAAAACCCTCATCAAGTCCAAAGCCAGTGGATCGCCATATATCGTAACACCAATAGCTTCA